>CAUYON010030169.1:0-10589 GCA_963573935.1 Arctocebus calabarensis
GTCACCCTGGTTAGAGTGCCTTGGCATCACAGCTCACAGCAACCTCCAATTCCTGGGCTCAAGCGAGTCTCCTGCCTCCGCCTCCCAAGTAGCTGGGACCACAGGCGCCCACCACAACGCCCGGCCATTTTTTGGTTGCAGTCGCCATTGTTGTTTGGCGGCCGCAGGCTGGATTCAAACCCACCAGCTCAGGTGTATGTGGCTGGTGCCTTAGCCTGTTGAGCCACAGGTGCCGAGCCAGGACTAAATTTTTAAAGCAAGTGAATGGAATGCTGAATCAATGTTACACACAGCTTCCAATATTAAATTGGTATTTATTTTATTTGAGGAAATGGAAATTTCCAAAAAAGCATGACTATGAGAGGGTAAAATGTCCATCTTCATGTATTTTTGTATGCCAACTAGTAGAGTCCTGAAAGATTAGCATTTACAAAATACTTGATAAAAAATAGCTTTTAAAAGTTGTCCCAAGAGCAGCGCCTGTGGCTCAGTGAGTAGGGTGCCGGCCCCATATACTGAAGGTGGCGGGTTCAAACCCAGCCCCGGCCGAACTGCAAAACAGAAAAATAGCCGGGTGTTGTGGCGGGCACCTGTGGTCCCAGCTACTTGGGAGGCTGAGGCAAGAGAATCGCCTAAGCCCAGGAGTTGGAGGTTGCTGTGAGCTGTGTGACGCCACGGCACTCTACTGAGGGCGATAATGTGAGACTCTGTCTCTACAGGAAAAAATAAAATAAAAAAGGTTGTCCCAAGAGATCTACAAAATCAACCCCATTTTTTCACAATTCATTCTCCCTTGTTATCTATAGATTCAGTTTTCTGTGCCTCCTCGGCTTTAATTTCATCATTTTCACTTGGTGCAGTACCTTTCTTCCAGCTTCCTGCTTTTCCTCCTTGCCTTTAGCACCTCTGTTGAGCTTCGATCCAGGTTCTTTCTTACCAGATGTTTTTCTTGGTTTACATTCGGGTTTCAGAGGAGCAGGTTTTGTT
Source organism: Arctocebus calabarensis (assembly GCA_963573935.1). Lineage (NCBI taxonomy): Eukaryota > Metazoa > Chordata > Mammalia > Primates > Lorisidae > Arctocebus > Arctocebus calabarensis. Next base: position 988 of record CAUYON010030169.1, read on the forward strand.
GATAAACTGGCAGATTGTCTTGTGGGCTCCTGTTTAGTTACTTTAGGTTCATCTCTGCCCTCTATATTCTCTGGAGACTTTCTCTTAGGATAATGACTATGTTGGTGCAGCAAAAAGGAAAGCAATGGGCTGAAAGTGCTGGTGCTGCTGCTGGATGTGGTTTCGGCTGCCGCAGCTACTCCAGTGTAACTTTTTCTTTTCTTTTTTTTCTTTTTTTGAGACAGAGCCTCAAGCTATCACCCTAGATAGAGTGCCGTAGCATCACAACTCACAGCAACCTCCAATTCCTGGGCTCAAGCGAGTCTCCTGCCTCCGCCTCCCAAGTAGCTGGGACTGCAGGCGCCTGCCACAACGCCCGGCCATTTTTTGGTTGCAGCCGTCATTGTTGTTTGGCGGACCTGGGCTGGATTCAAACCCGCCAGCTCAGGTGTACGTGGCTGGCGCCTTAGCCCGTTGAGCCACAGGCGCCGAGCCAGTGTAGCTTTTTCTAACATACACCACTAAACTCTCTCCACTCTCACCCATTATCTAGTAACAAAGCTACTTCCACATTTTTACATATTTGTTACAGTAGCAGTCCACTTCCAGGTCCAAAATCTGTATTAATTTTCTAGGGCTGCCATAACAAAATGCCACACACCAGATGGCTTAAAGAACAAATTTATTTTCTCACAGTTTTCTGGAGGCTGAATGTCTGTGTTCAGTGCTGGCAGGTGAGGTTTAACCTGAGGCCTCTCCATGATTTGCAGATGGCCACCTTCTTGCTGTGTGCTTACACAGTCTTCCCTCTGTGCCTGTACTTGTCTGTGTCCTAATCTCTTATAGGGACACCGGACAGATTGGGTTGGCCCTATTTAACTTAGTCATCTCTTTAAAGGACCTATCTCTAAATATAGTCATCACATTCTGAGGAACTGGAGGGTTATAGCTTCAACATGAATTTTGGGGGGGATATAATTCAGTTCATGACATCCCTCTACGCTCACCCTACTCACTTCCCAATAACTTACCTTATAGATGGACCCCATCACAAATCCTGATTATTCACCACCACCCCCCACCACCCCCGCAGTGCTTATCCTACAGATCTTCCATCACACACCCTGAAGATCCTCATCACTCGGCTCGGCGCCTGTGGCTCAAGCGGCTAAGGTGCCAGCTACATACACCTGAGCTGGCGGGTTCAAATCCAGCCCAGCCCGCCAAACAACAATGATGGCTGCAACCAAAAAATAGCTGGCATTGTGGCAGGTGGGAGCTACCTGGGAGGCAGAGGCAGGAGAATCCCTTGAGTCCAGTAGTTGGAGGTTGCTGTGAGCTGTGATGCTACAGCACTCTACCCAGGGGAACAGCTTGAGGTTCTGTCTCAAAAAATAAATAAATAAATAAAAAATCTCCATCACTAACTCTATAGACATCCGATCACTGACCTCACAGGCCCTATCATTTAGCCTATATATTCACCTCAGTCACTCCACAGACCCCACATTACTCAGCCAATAGACCCCACCCCTGCATTATTTAGCTCCTTTGTTCACCCTACACCCAACACAGGCCTCATCACTAAACCCCTAAATCCTCACCATCTCCTATATTATTATTATTATTTTTATTATTATTATTTTTTTAGAGGCAGAGTCTCACTTTGTCACCCTCGGTAGATTGCCGTGGCATCACAGCTCACAGCAACCTCCAACTCCTGGGCTTAGGAGATTCTCTTGCCTCAGCCTCCCAAGTAGCTGGGACTACAGGCACCCGCCACAACGCCCGGCTATTTTTTTTGTTGTTGCAGTTTGGCCAGGGCCGGTTCAAACCTGCCACCCTCGGTATAGGGGGCCGGCGCCCTACTCACTGAGCTACAGGTGCCACCTCATCTCCTGTATTAGACAGCTTGGGCTTTTATTTTAAAAATGCCACAGACCAGGTGGCCCAAACAACAGAAATTTATTTTCTTACAGTTTTGGAGGCTGAAAATGCCAAGGTCAAGGTGTCAGTAGGTTTGGTTTCTCCTGAGGTTTCCATAGCTTGGAGATAGCTGCTATCTTCTTGCTGTGTCCCTCACATGATCTTTTCTCTGTGCTCTCACCCCCCAGTTTCTCTTTCTTTTTTTTTTTTTTTTTTTTTTTGAGACAGAGTCTCACTTTGTTCCCCTCCCACACTTGAGTGCAATCATAAATAATTGCAGCTTCAGGCTCGGTGCCTGTGGCTCAACGGGCTAAGGCGCCAGCCATGTATACCTGAGCTGGCAGGTTCGAATCCAGCCTGGGCCTGCCAAACAACAATGACGGCTGCAACCAAAAAAATGGCCGGGCATTGTGGCGGGCGCCTGTGGTCCCAGCTGCTTGGGAGGTGGGGGCAGGAGACTCGCTTGAGCCCAGGAATTAGAGGTTGCTGTGAGCTATGATGCCACAGCACTCTCTCCAGGGTGACAGCTTGAGGCTCTGCCTCAAAAAATAATAATAATAATTGCAGCTTCAAACTTCTGGGTTCAGGAAAATGGGCTAGGGCATCCTGTTGTGCTCCTTTCGGACACAGACTTGGTGATTCCCACCATACCATAAAGGGAAATTTTCACAATGTCCGGAGCCCTTGATGTTCTGCAAAAGAAGGAAGAGGATGTCCTCAAATTCCTTGTAGCAGGAATCCACTTAGGTGGTACCAACCTTGACTTCCAATGGAACAGTACATCTATAAAAGGAAAAGTGATACATCTACATCATAAATCTGAAGAGGACCTGGGAAAAACATCTGTTGGCAGCTCCGGCCATTGTTGCCATTGAAAACTTTGCTGATGTCAGTGTCATATTCTCCAGGAATACTGGCCAGTGAGCTGTGCTGAAATTTGCTGCTGCCACTGGAGCCACTCCTATTGCTGGCCACTTCACTCCCAGAACCTTCACTAACCACCTCCGGGAGCCTCATCTTCTAGTGGTTACTGATCCCAGGGCTGACCACCAGCTTCTCACAGAGGCGTCTTATGTTAACCTGCCTACCAGATTCTTCTCTGCATTATGTGGACATCACCATCCCATGCAACAAAAAGGGAGCTCACTCATTAGGTCTGATGTGGTAGATGCTGGCTGGCCCTGGAGGTTCTCTACATGCATGGCACCATCTTCCATGAACTCCCATGGGAGGTAATGCCTCATCTCTATTTCTACAGAGATCCTGAAGAGATTGAAAAGGAAGAGCAGGCTGCTGCAGAAAAAGCTGTGACCAAGGAGGAATTTCAGGATGAATGGACTGCTCCAGCTCCTGAGTTCACTGCTACTCAACATGAGGTTGCAGACTGGTCAGAAGGCTGCAGGTGCCTTTGTGCCTATTTAGCAAGTCCCCACTGAAGACTGCAGTGCCCAGCCTGCCACAGAGACTGGTTAACTGCACAGGCCACTGAATGGGTAGAAACAACCACTGCTCAGGCCACTGAATGGGTAAAAACAACCACTGAGTAGTCTTAAGCTGTTCTTCCACAAGCTCTTAAACAAGATGGAAATAAAGTTGGAGGAAAATAAACATTAGTTGAAAAAAAAAAAAAAAACTCCTGAGTTCAAGGGATTCTCTTGCCTCAGCCTCCCGAGTAGCTGTGAGTATAGGCCTGAGCCACCATGCCCTGCCTCTTTCTCTTCTTATAAGTATATCAGTCCTATTGAATTAGGGCCTCATCATCATGACCTCATTTAATCTTAATTACCTCCTTAAAAACCCTATCTCAAATAAAGTCACCTTGGAGATCAGAGCTTTGGGAGGAGGATGCAATTCAGCTCATAACACTCCTCATCACTCACCCCACAGATGCCACATCTCTCACCTCACAGAGCCTCCAACACTCATCCCATAGCCCCGTCATTCAGCCTCCTGGCTTCTGATAAGTCACCCCATAGACATTCCATCACTAACGCCACAGGCCTCTCCATCACTCACCACACATACCCCACCATTAACCCCTAAAACACCCATCACTCTCCCTACACCTTTTCATTTGTTCCATAGACTGCCCATTATTCACCTCACAGAAACCCTATACTGATCCCATAGACCCACATGGCTCACCCTAGACTGCATCAATCACCCTATAGGCCCCTATTACTCCCAGAATTTTCACTCACCCTGAAAATCTTATAACTTGCCCCATAGCCTCTCCATTACCCAACCCTATTACTAAGCCCACAGACATGCCAATCACTCATCCTACAGATCCCCCATTAGTAACCCCACAATATTCCCATAATTCACTTTCAGAACCTATCACTCAACCTAGATCCCACCTCTCATCCCACAAACCCCCCCTTATCACTTACCCCATTGTTCCATCTCTCAACTAAGTCCTCCACAATTCACTGTATATACTCCATCACTCACCCACAGATGCTATCATCCACTCCATAGATTCCCCCATCACTCTCCCTGTAGACCTCCTCTCATTCTCCACACAGATAGCCCTCATTCATCCCACAGTCTCTATCATCAACCTTATATGTGGTAAACCCTCAGTCATAGAACAATTGGGTACTTCAGGAATTTTGAAGAGATGGCAAAGAATGAATAATAAAACCACAGATCCATAGACTGGCTTCAGATGACCTGTGTTGGGCAGGACTTCAGTTCAAATCCTAGCTCTACTCAGGTCGACAGTATAGCTTTGGAGAAGTGTCTCACTATTAAAGTCAAAGCCCTGCATGACCCCACTTCATTACTTTCTCATGCCATATCCCATCACTCATTTAATCATTTTCTCAACTTAAAGGCATGCTGACCTCCTTGCTCTTCCTCAGATACAACAGGCATAGCCCCAACTTCCATCATTTGCACTGCCTAATCTCTATGCCACTTACTACCCCTCTGACCTTGAGCTTGTTTGTCCCTGGCTTTCGGTGTTATCATCTGTAAAATGTTAATAATAATACCTACCCTATTTGCTATGGGTTGAATGTTTGTTCCCCCTGAAACTCAAGTTGAAACTTAATCCTTACTGTAACAGTATTAAGAGAATGGGAAATCCAACTATGGTATTTGGAAGGTGGGACCTTTGGAAGATAATTAGGATTAGATGAGGTCATAACAATGGAACATTAGCAGCTTTATAAGAGGAGAAAGACAGACCTGAGCTACCATGCTCAGCCCCACCCCCACAATGTGATGCTCTCTGTTCCACCTTAGAACTCTGCAAGAGAGTTCCCACTAGCAAGAAGGCCCTTACTAGATGTTGTCCCTTGACCTTGAACTGTAAGAAATACATAAGTGTACGAAATTCTTTTTCTTTTTTAAATAAATTACCCAGTCTTAGGTATTTGGTTACCACAAGAGAAAATGGGCTAAGACACTACCTCATAGGGTTTTTTTTTAATTTTAAATGTCATCATTGTAATCATATTTTATTTATTTATTTATTTATTTTAGACAGAGCCTCAAGCGGTCACCCTGGGTAGAGTGCCGTGGCATCACAGCTCACAGCAACCTCCAATTCCTGGGCTCAAGCGAGGCTCCTGCCTCCGCCTCCCAAGTAGCTGGGACCACAGGCGCCCGCCACAACGCCTGGCCATTTTTTTATTTGTTTTGGTTGCAGCCGTCATTGTTTGGCGGGCCCGGGCTGGATTCGAACCCACCAGCTCAGGTGTACGTGGCTGGCGCTCCAGCCCGTTGAGCCACAGGCACCGAGCCGAAATTATATATATATTTTTTGAGACAGAATCTCAAGCTATCACCCTGGGTCGAGTGCTGTGGCGTCACAGCTCACAACAACCTCAAACTCTTGGAGTTAAGCGATTCTCTTGCCTGAGCCTCCCAGATAGCTGGGACTACAGGGGCCCGTCACAACGCCCAGCTATTTTTGTTGTTGTCATTGTTGTGTAGCAGGCCCGGGCAGGGTTTGAACCCATCTGCCTCGGTATATGTGGCTGGCGCCCTAACCACTGAGCTAGGGGCGCCGAGCCAGACTCTGGAACAAGAAATTTTTTTCCTTTCAGCGTATTCACTTAAAGTGAAGACCACCAGTATTTGGAATAGATGACATCATCTGTCAGCAGAGGGGCGAGGCAACCTGGGGTGGGACTTGGGCCCTTGACATCATCACGCAGTAGCTTCCTTTCCCCGCCTATTTCTCGCGCCTGAACCCGTCGTCTTTAACACATAACTAGGTGAATACGGAAGTAAGACTGCCAAAGCAGCCAAACCAAGGGAGGAGGGGAGGCGGGGCATCATCAGGCGCCTGCACACTGACTGAAATGTAGCAAAATGTCCGGCTTTTGAGGGCGGGGCTCCTGGTAAGAGCTCTCCAGGCGCATGTGCACAGGCCACCTCCAGCCAGGGCCAGGTGGGAGGGGCAGTGTAGGGGGGCAGGGTCGCACAGTGCCCTATGCGCCTGCGTCCCGGCTCAAGGTGGGGCCGCCGGCGCCCACACCGTAGCGTGTGCGCAGGGGTAGGGGGCAACTGTCAGTTGTCAAACCCGAGGTGAACAGTGGCAGAATGGCGACAGCCTCTGGGTCCTCGGACTCGGCTGGCTCCGGAGCGCCCTCGCCCGGCGGGGGAACCAAGGCGGCCACGGCAGCTGAGGAGGAGGAGCGAGAGGTGGTACGGGTCCGAGTCAAGGTGAGGCTTGCAGCCGGTCGACCTACCCACCAGGGCATCCCAGGGTAGGAGGAAGGCTGTGGCTGTCATAGGATGGAGGGCGGGACCTGAGATTTGGGGCGTTACCTGAGGGGTTTGAGGGGCGAGTGATTGCTGCAGGGGCGAGGGCCTGAGGGCGTAAGGCCTTAGGGATGAACCCTAGGGGTTGTGAATGAAAACGCTGGGGCAGGGGCTTACCGAATGGATGGGTGGAGCTTATGGGTAAAGAGGCGGGGCCATAGGTTGGAGGAGGGTCTGCAGTGATTGAGGGTGGGGCCCTGAAGAGAGGGACTCCGTTGCTGTCTGAAAAGGGGACTCTGAAGTCTGTCAACACATACGTGTTAAGAATGCATTTTTGCGCGATTCCCCACCATTGATGAGCTGGCATATTCCTTAGAAGAGACAACTAAATAAACGAGATGCTTCAGACACTAGAGAATGCCATGAGGAAATAATGGAAAAGGTTATGAACTAGGGAGTTAACTTTAGCCAAGGTTGTACAGGAAAATTTCCAGAGGAGGTCTTGAAGGAGCAGAAACTCAAATAAAAAGGAGTCAGCCATGTGCATATTGTGGGGGAAGATATTCTAGGCAGAGGGAACAGCAACAGCAAAGGCTGGGAGGTGAGCTTGGCATGTTCTCCCATAGGTTCCCATATTGCTGGAGCAGAAAGAGTGAGGGGAAGAGTGGTAGGAGGTGAATCAGAGAGGTAAAAGGGGCCAGATGGAGAAGGGCCTTTGGTGTGTACTCAGAGGAAGAAGCCTATTGCAGTAGTTCCAGCAAGCAATGATGGTAGCTCAAACTAGAGTGGTGGTACTGGCAGTGATAAGAAGAGAGTCAACAGTTCACTTGATCTCTAAGATAAAAGTTTGGGAATTCAGAAAACAGATGATGCCTGAAGTGTGAGTGAGCCAGATGAAGAAAGTGGGAGGGAGTTCCAGACAGGGGAATCCACACAAACAAAGGTCTGGACTCAACATATGTTCAAGGTAACATCCAACAGTTTGGTTCTACCAGAGTGTAAAGTTCAAAACAACTAGAGAGGGCGGTGCCTGTGGCTCAAAGGAGTAGGGCACAAGCCCCATATGCCAGAGGTGGTGGGTTCAAACCCAGCCCCAGCCAAAAACTGCAAAAAAAAAAACTAGAGAGAGGCTGGCTAGGGCCATATAGGCCCACCTGCTGGGGATTCTAGGGTTGCTGTTGAAGAGATTTGGGGGGAGGGGTTGTTGTAGGTTGATGTGCTAGATTGGTTGCAGCAGGTAGGTCAGATTTAATAGGGGCCAGACTGGACATGGTGATTTTTTTGCAACAATAATTGATAGGACAAAGAAGACTGTTGTGGGAGCCATCTCCTCACTGGATTCTTTGTTTCCACTCTCATGCCCCACAGTCTGTTCTTCACAGAGTAGCCAGAGGACCCTGTTAAATCCCAATTCAGGCCACATTCCTCCTCTGCTCAGAAACTTACAGTCCCCCCGCACTCAGAGCAAGAAGCAAAGTCATTGACATAGCCCAGAATGCCTTCCTCATTCTGGCCCTGGATACCTCTTTGACCTTGCCTTCTAACATTTTGCACCTCACTCCCTCTTCAGTGTGGTGATGTGGCCCCTGATGGCCTAACCTGTGTCTTCTCTCCCCAGAAATGTGAGAGCATCTTGCCACATGAGTTCCGTTCTTTTGCTGTAGACCCCCAGATCACCTCACTGGACGTGTTACAGCACATCCTCATCCGAGCTTTTGACTTGAATGGGTGAGTGAGAAAATGCTGGGACTGCCTACTGGACCACTCAACAGTGGTTTTCTGGCTTTGTTTGGTAGGGGTTTTGTTTATTTTACTGTTACAAATAATCCCACAGTGAGCAGCCATGAATGTCTATCTGGGAATACAGTAGTCCCATGTTTTCTAGGGTTTAACTTTCTGTGTTTTCAGTTACTCAAAGCCAACTTAGAAAGCACACATTATTTAACCCAGCAATAACACTGCTAGGAATTATCTCATGATTAAAATTTCCCAGATATAGTAGTTCCCACCTAATCTACAAGGGATACATTCCATACAATATTACATACAATAAGATATTTTGAGAGAGAGTGAGACCACATTCATGTAACTTTTATTACAGTATACAGATGGTCCTCAACTTGTGATAGTTGGACTTAAGATTTTTCAACTTTATGGTGGTTCAAAAACAATATGTATTCAGTACTATATTTTAAATACCCTTATAGGCTCAGCGCCTGCAGCTCAAGTAGCTAAGGTGCCAGCCACGTACACCTGAGCTGGTGGGTTCGAATCCAGTCCCGGCCCGCCAAACAACAATGACGGCTGCAACCAAAAAAAAAAAATGGCCAGGCATTGTGGCAGGCGCCTGTGGTCCCTGCTACTTGGGAGGTAGAGACAGGAGACTCGCTTGAGCCCAGGAATTGGAGGTTGCTGTGAGCTGTGATGCCACAACACTCTACCCAGGGTGACAGCTTGAGGCTCTGTCTCAAAAAATAAATAAATAAATAAATACCCTTATAATTATTGTTTTTCACTTTCAGTACAGTATTCAATAAATTACATAGATATTCAACTTTATTATATAAAATAGGCTTTGTGTTGGATGATTTTGCTCAATTATAGGCTATTGTTTTTTGTTGGTTTTGGCCGGGGCTGAGTTTGAACCCGCCACCTCCAGCCAATGGGGCCAGTGCCTTACTCCTTTGAACCACTGGCTATTGAACTATAGGCTATTGTAAGTGTTATGAGCATTTTTTTTTTTTTGAGACAGAGCCTCAAGCTGTCACCCTGGGTAGAGTGTCGTGGCATCACAGCTCACAGCAACCTCCAATTCCTGGGCTCAAGCGAGTCCCCTGCCTCTGCCTCCCAAGTAGCTGGGACTACAGGCGCCCACCACAACGCCTGGCCATTTTTTGGTTGCAGCCATCATTGTTGGTTGGCGGGCCCAGGCTGGATTTGAACCCGCCAGCTCAGGTTTACATGGCTGGCTCCTTAGC
>CAUYON010030172.1:0-15502 GCA_963573935.1 Arctocebus calabarensis
AATAAACATATGAAAACATTCTAGCCTCACCAGTACCAAAAAAAAAAAATTTAAACAAGGTAGCATTTTTTTTTTTTTTTTGAGACAGAGCCTCAAGCTGTCACCCTGGATAGAGAGCTGTGGCATCACAGCTCATAGCAACCTCCAATTCCTGGGCTCAAGCGAGTCGCCTCCCAAGTAGCTGGGACTACAGGCGCCCGCCACAACACCTGGCCATTTTTTGGTTGCAGCCATCATTGTTGTTTGGCGGGCCCAGGCTGGATTCGAACCTGCCAGCTCAGGTGTACATGGCTGGCGCCTTAGCCCATTGAGCCATAGGCGCCGAACCAAGGTAGCATTTTTAATCCACTAAACTATTTTAAATAATAATATTTTGGAAATCATTTATGAAATGTTAATGAACATTTTAAAATAATGATAACTTCTTTTTTTATTTTAAAAATGATAAGTTGCTTCTTTTTTTGAGACAGACTCTAACTCTGTCCCAGGCTAGAGTGCCATCATCTCAGCCTAGATCACAGCAACCTCAAACTCTTGAGTTCAAGCAATCCTCCTGCCTTGGCCTCCCAGCTAGGATTATAGGCATGAGCCACCACCCCTGGCCAAAATAGAGATACCATCTGACTGCTTTTGAAAAATTTTTATGCCTTGGATCCCATTCTTGCATCACCTTATTTAGTCCTAATAATTCAAATAATAGTCCTAAGTTCCTTATTTTATGAGTGAAGAAACACTCTCCAAGAGATTGAGTAATATGAAGATGTCAATTTGAAAATACATGCTGACCTCTTCTTTGTCCTGAGAGACTACAAAATAATAAATTCTTCTCTCAACAACAAAATTCTTTGTTGTGGGGGGCTGTCCAATGCATGGTAGAAATGCTCTCTACCCACTAGATGCCAGCAGCAACCCCCCACTCCTCACCCCCAATCCCCATTTGTGGCAACTGAAACCAATGTGCCCATATGTCAAATGTTCCCTGGGGTCAAAGTTATCTGTAGTTGAGAGTGACTGGGATATGGGTTATCTGAGGCTGAAGCATCTCAAATTCTTGTGATGTTTGATGGAGCAGGTTAGAAGAAACCATGGCTTACTGTGCCCACCAGGCTACTGTAGACTACAGAAGGATGAGAAGTGGCTGGTCTTGCAGTACCTTTGGGTTCTGAAACTCCAAGCATCAAGGAGCAGAAGAGAGAATTAGAAAAAAAAAAAAAAGAAGAAGAAGAAGCCAGCTCAGCGCTGGTAGCACAGTGGTTATGGCGCCAGCCACATGCATGGAGGGTGGAGGGTTCGAACCAAGCCCAGGCCTGCTAAAACAACAATGACAACTGCAACAACAAAAATAGCTGGGCATTGTCGCAGGCGCCTGTAGTCCCAGCTCCTTGGGAGGCTGAAATAAGAGAATTGCTTAAACCCAAGAGTTTGAGGTTGCTGTGAGTATGGTGTCACAGCACTCTACTGAGGACGACATAGTGAAACTCTGTCTCTGAAAAAAAAAAAGAAAGAAAGAAAAACTGGAGAATTAATTAGAAGTCTTTTAGAGAAGAATTTGACCTATGGGTCCATCTTCAAGCAGGAATATGAAAAACTTTGGCAGGGAGCTCTCCAGGAAACTGGAGGACTCAACTTAATTAAAAAATGATGAAGGAAGACAATATAAGAAGAAAAGGATAATTAGAAATGCCAGCCCAAACAGAAAAAAGACAGGAAAGCAAATGTGTAACATTAGTATATAATGTCGATCTATGTTGAGTAATATTTGTTCAGTCATAACAATTATTATATTGATTATAGTATAATTATTAATAGATACACAAATAATTATAACAAGATATCATTTTTATATTAATTAATTGTTGATTTGTTATTGATTCATCTAAAGGAGGATATGGGAAGAAAAAGTGAGAAATTGAGAAGTTGATGTAAATTAGCCAAATCCTAGTCTTTTGCAGAGGAAATGAATAGATAACATCTAAAATTTTGAAACTTTAAACATATTTTTGGAGGTAAGTACCTAAAACAATCCCTAAAAAAGTTAAGAGTACTTGCCCTTGGGCTGTAGACAGGAGGGAAGAGCACAGGTGGCCAGGAGACTTCTGCTTTTTATGATGTCTTTTAATAATATATATATTTAAAGTAATATAGATATCTTAGTGAAACAAACAAACATTTACAATATCTTGATCTGTTGAAACTGTAGTGAGAGGCACACTCTCATTCCTAGCTGCTGGAAAAGTGTGTCTTGACAAAATTTTTCTGGAATATAGCATGAAAGCTTCTATTAAGAGCCTTAAAATGTTCACAGCCTCCAGGAATGTATCTTTTTCTAATAGCTAGAAATGTGGACCAAATTTATATAAAAAGCTGCATATTTTGCTATTTGTAACAGCAGAAAGTTGGCAACAACTTCGATATCCATTAGTCGGGTAGTGGCCAATTGAATGCATAGCTCTACAATATTTAAATGTTTAAGGACTTTAATTATGTGGAAACTTGCTAAGAAAATGTTAAGTGGACAAAAGCAGGGTACCCAAGTAGCTTAGAAGCCTTCTCTCAACCACATAAAATATGTAAGTACAAAAAAAAATTAGAAGGAAATATGTTCACATATAACACTGGCTATCCCTGGGATTGGGGTAAAATCCATTTTTTTTTCTCAATTTCCCCACTCACTTTTAATAATTTTCTTCAGTTAGCATATATTCCATTTATAAGCAGAAAGAGCATTAATGTTATTATTATAAAAGGAAGGGAAATAATCTTGAGCACAAAATATTTTGCGGCAGAACAAAACCTATCTCTGTGTGGCTGAGGCCTGAGGGATGGGGCATGAAGGTTGCTGCTACCTGCCTCAGGCCTTCCTGGAACAGATGAAGGTTGATTTCCCACTTACAGTCAGCTAGCGATTAGGAATGGAACAAAAGACTAACACAGAGTTTCACTTTGCATAATTGGTTTTGCTCATCAAGGCCTTGGAACATGCATTCATTTTTATCCCCAATCTAATGGAAGCAATGACATTTGTTGTCACTTTCATGTGTCTGAATCTGTGCAGCTGCTACAGAGGAATCTATGAATTCTTAGACTCTTCTCAAATTTCAGGTCACGATTAACAGATGAATGATGGTACTTCCACTCATTGCAGTTTTAGCCAACCAACTAGGCTTAACCAAATATGGATTAAACAACTAGACAAACAAGGCATTATTTATTTGGGTCATTTTGGTGGGGGGCTCTTTTTCCTAATAAAATGTAATTTCTTACCAAAATGCCACAAGTCAAAATATTCTATCACTTAATAATACAAAATCGAGCAGAATTGTTAATCACCTGAGAATTGTGTTGATCTGCACACTACTTAGCCCAATACCTGAAGAGTGCATATCATGTAGGGTAGGCTCAAGCATCCCTTTTCAACAAATACCATACGTTGATTTTGATGCTTGTGTTTCTGGGTCAGTCTTTGACAAACAGTTATAGAGTAAGGTTTAAAGAAGTACATACCCATGGTTGTAAGTTAAATATCTTCTAAACGAAAAATGATTTGGTATCAGTCATTGCTTAATCTAACTAGTTTTCTTTAGCTTTTCAATAAACATTTAAACTTTCAGTTAAATAAGTACTAGTGGGTCAAAGATGGGGAACTGAAAAAGTAGTCATTACTGTTCTATATGGAGATCAAATAAAATGTCACTAAATTAATTTTCATAGAAATCATAAATACACAAGAACGAAGAAAACAGGAGAAAAGATGACACTAGAAGAGAGATGTCAACAAAATCTTAGAAGTCATAGAGCAGATAGACAAATGGTAAAAGATTTAGCAGCATGAAGGAACCTCCATGTGAGTAGGGGGAGCTGTCACTAGAAACCACTTTGCTCAAGTGAACCTCATAGATGCTCAGAAATCAGAGGTACCAGAAATTTAGAGATAGTGGGTGGGGATAAAAACAAGCATCAGTTTATAGCCAAGGAGCAGTCAGAGCCCAGGTTCCTCCCCCTACCCCACAAGGAAACAGGAAATTGATGCTTAAAGAAATTGACAAAAAGGCTCCAAACTCAGAGATACTCAGGGGGCAAGTAAGGGTGGGCATGTCAGTTATTGATTGGTTGTCTCTCGCCTCTAAATCCACCCTTCTTTGCCCTGATTTGTGATGCTGGAGCTGGACTCTGTGGACATTTCTCCTTTGCTAACTGGTTCAAGTTTAGGCTTTAACAATAGAAGGTCTTTGGATATAGTAACAATGTTTGAAAATGGGGATTAAGGAAAAAGACTTTATATTTAAAGATTAGATTTAGTTTCCTTTCTTCCTCAACTCTTAGAATATTAGCATTCAGGCTTATGCTCACCAGGCAAGAGGATTACTCCATAGAGAAACTAACCCCAAAGGCTGACAGCCTGATACTATGAGGCTCCCCAGCAAAATGGGCAGGCCCCAGGTAACATTGCTCCCGTGAAGCCCTTTGGATGGCAATTCCCACCTATGCACACAATTAGCTCTTGGTTCTTTGCTCAGAGATATGAATGGTGAACTAAGAATAGACAGACATCTGAGGAAATTTTACCACAAAAGTCAGTTTTTTTTCTTTTGAGACAGACACTCAAGTTGTTGCCCTGGGTAGAGTGCCATGGCATCACTACTCACAGCAACTCCAAACTCTTGGGTTTCAGCCATCCTCTTGCCTCAGCTTCCCAAGTAGCTGACACTACAGGCACCTGTCACAATACCTGGCTATTTTTTGGTTATAGTTGTCGTTGTTTGGAGGGCCCAGGCTGGATTCGAACCCACCAGCTCCAGTGTATGTGGCTGGCATCTTAGCTGCTTGAGGTATGAACACCGAGCCAAAAGTCAGTTTTAGTTACAAAATTTTAGTGACAGATAAGTATGTGTGTGTGTGTGGGGAGGATTGGTGGGGAAAATACCCTGGGCCTAATATCAGTGGAGGCATGAAAAAATGTTGCATCCATAAGACAAAAACAGAAAACTATAAAATAACCATTCAGAAAATGAAAATGAGCTATTGAAAAATTTAAAATATCATAATCAAAATAAAAATTCAACAGAATATTAAAAAACAAAGTTGAAGAAAAGTTTAGAAACCAAGAAGACAGATTTGGGAGAAAAAACAAAAAGAAATACAAAATACAAAAATTAGAGGATCAATTCAAGAAGCGCAATATTTATAGGCACTTATATAAAGAGACAACAGAACAAATGGAATATATTTTTCAAGAAAATAATATGAGAACATGTTGGCTTGAAGGACATGAATTTTCCAATTAAAAGGGCCTTCTGAGTTCCCAGAACAAGAACACCAATACATATCACTGTGACATTTTGCAACCTGGCAAAAGAGAAGATCCTAAAATCAGAAACTCTGTAGGTTTCTAATCAACAGCACTCGAAGCTAGAATGCAGTGCAGGAATACCTTCACAATTCTGAGAGGTGATTTCTAACTTAGCATCCTATACCCAGCCAAACTATCCATCAAATGTGAGGGTAGAGTAAGAACATGTGCTGACACTCAAGCCTCAAACATTTCACTCCTTTATATGTCATTTCTAGGGCACCATAGTAGAGGATATGCTTCCTCTAATGAAAAATGTGAAAGCTGTGAAACAGGGCATTCAACACAGAAAAGTAGCAAAGAGGTGACATATCCACAGCAGGAGGGGACAGAGGACTCTAAAGGAATGTCTTAAGAAATGAGATAAAAATGATAGATTAACTTTTGAGTTTGCCAAGAGGAATTTTGAAACTTTGGCAAAGAGTTTATGGGGAAAGTTGCTGACAGAGCAAATAAAAATATACAGTAATTATTTCCAGGACACTTTTTAAAATGTTACATAAGAAAGGAAATTAATCACAGTACATGTTGTGGTTCAGCTGTGAATAGTAGGTGTCATAATAATGTAAACACGGAATATTTATTTAACCCCAAATCATGCCAACAACCACATTATGAGAGTGAAGGAACAGGTTGTGTGGGTATCCTGGAGGCGGCGGTTGTCAGACAACTAAATCCTCATTTTCCACAGCAGTAATACAGTAAATAATATCTAAATGTAAAACAATCAAGAAATATTAAGTATCAGCATATATGTCAATAGGGATATAAATATCAAGAAGAAACATCTAAAAGATTTGAAAATGGTTCATTCTAAGGTTTAAAACTGGAGATATGGGGGAGAAGTAAGCAGGGGACTGCCCTTTTTTATTGTAAGCCTTTGAATACTTGCTGAATTTTAATACTCTGTGCAAGTATTATGTGAATCAAGAAATACAAAAGATGTCACTAATTTGAAATCCATCACTACTTTTGAGGCATTAGGTGGGAGTCCCCAAGACCACTCCCAGGTGTAGTGATTTGCTAGGAGGACTCAGCATATAGTTGTATTCATGGTAACGGTTTATTACAGCAAAAGGATGAAAAGTGAAATCAACAAAGGAAAAAGGAGCATAAGGCAAAGTCCAGAGGAAGCTAGACAAAATCTCCTGAGCCCTCTCCCAGTAGAATCACACAAGACGTGTCTTACTGCCTCATTCCTCCAGCAATGACTTGTAACAACACACACAAAATGTCAGTATCAGGGAAGCTCACCAGAGACTCCATGTTCAAGGTTTTTATTGGGGCTGGTCACGTGGACACCCTCTACCTAACACAGCAATTTCCAGATTCCCAGAAGGAAAGTAGGGGTTCAGCACAGACCACATCATTTTCACAAACAGTTCGGGCACAGTGACCTGCTCTTATCATTTAAGGAAAGTTTTGCATCAGTCTAGGAAACTGTTTAAAATTCAAGTTCCCAGATGCCAGCCAACGGCCAACCTAGCAAAGCAGGTCATTCCAAGGACAGCAGTCTCAGGCCTGCTATGTTAACTCTTTTTCACACAGACATGTAAAGCCTTTACAGATATTTTTACTATGTATCAGGAAAGTGCTGAGTGAGATGGAAAGATCCCTATCAGTCAAAGGATCCAAGTTCAAGTCTCTCTGGGGCCATTTAGAGTTCGTATGACATTGGGAGAGAAACTGAGACTCTAAGATTGACTTTTTCCTTTGGGTTAATGAAGAGTTTAGAGGACATTGTACATCAAATGTTGATTTTTAAAGAATTTTATAGTTTTGCCTCCTGAGTTTTCTCTCTTTCAGACTTCAGCTTTTACTTCTCACTCTGCCTTCCCTTGCACTGTTTTTGTGTTTTTGCAATAAAGCAAACTGTGCCCACTCTAAGCAATACATAAGCATTCCTTCATGCAGTTTGTCTTAGCCATGTGGAAATTCCTGCTCCTCTTTGTGTGTGTGTATCCACAAGAGACCATGCAGCTTCTCGAGCTCTAGGTAAAAGTCTTTGATGGATCCTTTACCAGGAGAAACCACATCAGTGTGATCCATTTTGAGTGGGTTTCCCAGTGGGTAACTCCCATGGGTTTCCTCCGGATACCTTTCATTCACGGTGACTCCCACCAGGGATGAAATAAAGAATGACTCTCCAAGTTCACCTTTCCTCACCACGCCTGTGTTGCAGACATCAGCGAATGATTCTGTCCAAAAGTCAGGGAGCCTGCTTACTCAGCCACTGCGGTCTGTTCTCCATTTTTCCCTGACTTGCCTCCCCAAATCCACTTGTGTCTGATCGTCTGCTCTGAAGTAACTCAGTACAAATGCCAGGCCCTTGGGTGTATGGCTTGTGATCTGGCTATTCCTAGAAGGCTGTTTTCTGTGTCATGGGATTGTTCTGAAGATTACATGAGATGATGAACAAAAAAGTGTCCCAGCAAATGTTAATATCATTTTATCAAGTAGTTTTATAACTCTATGACTCTACTATTAAAAGGGGGCAGTGGCCTGGACCTGTGACCCCTGCTACTGAAGAGGCTGAGGTGAGAAGATTGCTTGAGCTTAGGAGTTGAAATCCACTCCGCACCATGTAGGAGACTTTTTCTCAAAACAAAAACAAAACAAAAAAAGGAAAAAGAGAAAGAAAGAAAAAAATGAAAAGATAATAACTACTTTTTTCTTTTTATAGACAAGGTCTCATTATGTTTCTCAGGCTGATCTTGAATTCCTGGGCTCAAGCAATCCTCCGTCTCAGCCTCCCCAAAGTGCTGGGATTATAGGCATGAGCCACTGTTTTCCAAACTATGCTGGGTAATTCCACCCAAATTACCCATACAAGGTATATACCTGCCTGATAATAAAATTAAAAAAAAAAAAAAGACAATTATTTCCTTCAGAGACAGTGAGTGTCCAAATGGTAATAAAATTAGGGTATTAGGCTTGGCGCCTATGGCTCAATGGGCTAAGGCGCCAGCCACATACATCTGAGCTGGTGGGTTTGAATCCAGCCCAGGCTCGCCAAACAACAATGACAGCTGCAGCCCAAAACAAACAAACAAACAAAAAAAACACGAATGGGAGTTGTGGTGGGCGCCTGTAGTCCCAGCTACTTGGGAGGCGGAGGCAGGAGACTCGCTTTAGCCCAGGAATTGGAGGTTGCTGTGAGCTGTGATGCCACAGCAATCTATCCAGGTGACAGTTTTGAGGCTCTGTCACAAAAAAAAAAAAAAAAATTAGGGTATTAGAATCCCCAAAGACTTTTATAACTATAGTTTATTCTATTGGTTTTTAACCATTTTAAAATTAGCAATAAATAAATCTTATCAAATTAAAAATCTTGGTCAGATTCCCAAATTTTACTGGTTTGTGTTTTTTCACTTCAAATTCATGCTATTTTTTGTGTATTACGATGTCTATCAGCCAAAACCAGGCTGTTTTGATGACCACGATAAGGTTAATTCAGGGATTATGAATAACAGTATCATGTTGGTCACTTGATTTCTGTGTTTGGTTTTGAAGGTGTAACACTGAGAAAATCTCAGTTACAAGGTATAAAAGTTACAAGACACACCTTTCTTAAAAAGCAGCTTGCCTTACATCTGACGCTGCTCTGTCATTAACTGTTCTAGAACCCCAGAAAGGAGCCAGGACAGTGCTTTCAGTTTCTAAGTTGAATGATTAGCAAAACTTAACAACAGCTGTCATTTCTTAACTGGTTGGTATTCTACATGGACAGTATGAAAAATGCTCCTCTAGTATCCTCTCTACTATTTGGAAGAAGATATATTTCAATTGTGTATTAATTTTTGTGGGTGGGGTATTTTAATCCATGATCTTTTACAAAGTTTCACATAACTTCTTTTTTCTCTGAGGCGGAGTTTCACTTTGTCACCTTTGGTAGAATGCTGTGGCGTCACAGCTTGCCGCAACCTCAAACGCTTGGGCTCAAGTGATTCTTTTGCGTTAGCCTCCCCAGTAGCTGTGACTGTAAGTGCTCACCACAACCCCCGTCTACTTTTAGAGATGAGGTCTCACTCTGCTCAGGAGGATCTCGAATTTTTGAGCTCAGGTAATCCACCCAACCTCAGCCTTCCAAGTGCTGGGATTATAGGTGTGAGCCTCCACACCCGGCCTCACATAACTATTTGTGTCTGATGGAGGCATATTCAGTTTTAAAACAGTAAGTCTAATTTCGTTTTTCATATTGAAAAACTTGTTTCATTTCTACTCTGACACTACCTGCACTTATTGGTCCGGTAACATCACTACTTTACACTGCCACAGCGATTTTATTGAACTCACTAAAAATAATCAATAACATGTTCAAGAGTGTACAACCATGCTGTAGTATAGCGAGATTTAGCTAATGGAATCTATCAGCTTCCCTGAAATGGTTTCTGGCCTCATTTGAATTATTCGTACAAACACCCTGTCTCATAATTCACTATTGAAAATTAAAATTTGTTACGATTCACGGCGTTGGAAACATTTCTGAAAAGGCCACAGTTTAAAGAATGCACTTTGATCAGGGTAGATAATTTGGGTAGAATTACCCAGCGCTGTTTGGAAAATTCTGGCATCTTCAGGCAGCAGTCAGTGATTCCTGGAACACGTTTCACTTGCTGCCATTTGGACGCATCTGACTCGTGAGTTTTCCCTTTTTCTTCTCGTGCTTTCAGCACACATGGCACTGCCATTTTGCCAGTTTATTTGATGGGGTGTTCAAATCAGTCTCAATAATTAGAAATGTCTTCTTCTATTATGTAATACATCTTTCTTATAGAAAAACAGGCAAAAGGTGATGCCCATGGCATTACTCCGTCCGGTCACCCTTGGCACTTAGAACCAGAAACTGACTATGGTAGCTTTGAAATATCACTCCCCGGAATGTCTTTGAGAGCCTCAGGCTTATACTCACGGAGACGGAGACGGCATCACTCTTGCAAACATCTGAAAGGAGCACTTAGTAGAGACATTACTAAGAGTGTTTTCAGAAATCTTGGGGTGTACTTCCTCCAAGAAGTCAGAAGCAGGATGCAGTGACGTTCAATGAGTCATTAATTTGACATTCATTGGCCCTTTGTTGATAGAATTTAACAGGGGAAAAAGCGGGTTTATTTTCATGGCTGCCCCTATGACTAATTCTGGGGATGGCACAGCTCGAAGGGCAGCTGCTCAGGAATGCTGGGCGGCACCCCCTGCCCTCTATTTACCAGCATGGAAAGGGGAAGGTGCTTCGCAACTGGAAACCCAATAGCCCTCAAGATGTTTGAATTGACCCTCAGTCCCAGTCTGGAAATCCATCATTCTACATAGACATGGGGATTTGAGCTGAATGAATAATTAGCATGGTTTAGAGAATTCAATTCAGCAAGTATTTATTGAGTGCACTGTGAACACACAGTGTTTAGGACCAGGTGCTGGAGGAAGGGGGGAAGGGGGAAACACACAACGATCTATGACATGAGTCTCATCCCCAGAAGCTTTCGGTCTTGGAGGACAGAACACACTTAGGAAATAGTGAAAAAATGCTAGAGATAGTGTCTAATATTTAAAACCATAGGCTGAATATAGACCAGCCCTGTGGTCTCAGCATGAGATGCGGGTCAAAGGGAGACTGGGGAGACAATTATTGGTCCAGGGAGAGATAATGAGGGTCTGGGTTCAGGCTGAGACAGAGGAAAGGACAGACAATGACACAGACCCTGCACCAGCAGGGGCAGGGACTGACATAGAAAAATCAAACTCGTCCCTTGACGGTATAGATTTCTGCAGACCTTTATAAAAAAATATTTTCCTGTGTGTGAAATTCTAAGGTCATATTCTGTTCTGAAATGATCTATTTGCTGCACGTCAATTTCAATACCGCTGACTCTGTCACAACTTTCTGTAAGAAAAATCAAATATAGGCCTTCTCATTAGGATATTTCCAGAAATGATGGGCTTATCACAGAAAATAAATTTGTCTTCCTGAAATTTATATTTAAGTTGAACTCAGTTGTGTGTAGGATAGGAATTTGAGGGAGATATTTTAGTGATTAAATTTATCTTCTCAACATAAATTGTATTTTTTTTTTTTTTTTTGAGATAGAGTCTCAAGCTGTCGCCCTGGATAGAGTGCTGTGGCATCACAGCTCACAGCAACCTCCAATTCCGGGGCTCGAGCGAGTCTCCTGCCTCCGCCTCCCAAGTAGCTGGGACTACAGGCGCCCGCCACAACGCCTGGCCATTTTTTGGTTGCAGCCGTCATTGTTGTTTGGTGGGCCAGGGGGCTGGATTCGAACCCGCCAGCTCAGGTGTATGTGGCTGGCGCCTTAGCTCGTTGAGCCACAGGCGCCGAGCCAATGCCTGGCTATTTTGAGAGACGGAGTCTCGTGCTTGCTCAGGCTGGTCTTGAACTTGTGAGCTCAAGCAATCCACCCGTCTCTGGGCTCCCAGAGTACTAGGATTACAGGTGTGAGCCATCACATCCAGCCTAGATTTTCATTTTAAAGGACTAAATATCAATATGTTATTGTTCAAGAACATATATTTTTAAAAGGTAAATATTTCTTTTGATACCTTGATAGCAATGAAAAGTAAATGTAATCTCCAATAACAAGGTAAGTATCAGTGCTCCAAGCTATCAGTTATCTTCCAGAATTTTTACTATGAACCTTTCTACTATATTCCACAAAGAATCTAATTAACCAATGAAATTAAAGTCACTGAGTCTTAACTGAAGGAAGTAGAAACATATTTCTCCTTTTATATAAAATGATTTCTGTAACCTTGCTGTATTATTTATAATTCATGGTGATTTTTATATTCTGACAGACTGCCACAGATTTTTCTTAGTGATTTATGTTAAGCTCTTTTTAAAGCCTCGTTCATATTTATGGTTTATTCTCCTTCCAGAAAAGGTAACAATCCATGCCATGTATATATGTCATGATAAACTTACAGACTGACAGGGTGGACAAAGGCAGACTTTACATAATGGAAAGGGATTCATGAACAACTGGCAATGCCATTATCACATGGTAAGAAACACAAAACAGACTATGGAATCAAACAGACTATAGAATCACACATGATAGAAAAGGGTGGAAGGGAGGAAGGAAAATTTTTCCTTGGAGACACGGTGTTTATTATGAAAACAGAATAAAAACTTCAAAAACAAAATGATCCTAAAACATACATCAATAAAAAAGTAATACAGGCTCAGCGCCTGTGGTTCAACAGGCTAAGGCGCCAGCCACATACACCTGAGCTGGTGGGCTCGAATCCAGCCCGGGTCTGCCAGGCAACTATGACGGCTGCAACCCAAAAATGGCTGGGTGTTGTGGCAGGTGCCTGTAGTCCAAGCTACTTGGGAGGCGGAGGCAGGAGACTCGTTTGAGCCCAGGAATTGAAGGTTGCTGTGAGCTGTGATGCCACAGCACTCTATCCAGGGTGATGGCTGAGGCTCTGTCTCAAAAAAAAAAAAGCAATACAAAAACTTGAAAATTAGTAATGTAAAAGGAACCTGAAAAATAGTTCATAATTCACATGGCAGATAATATGTCAAGAACCTACACATATTTCAAATGACCATATACTGATTGCTTCCTTAGAGTAAACACAAAGGTTAGTAGTTTATACACATAAGATATTGTTGGCTATTCTGTCATTATTACTAAGAATATAAATTTCCACAGGATACATTTGTTAGAGTGTCAGTTACTGTCACCAATTCACAATGGCAAAAAAATCAAAACAACCTAGTTAACAATAACTTTTATATTTTAAAAAATGATCTGGAATTGAGCATTAGCTATTCTAGACATAAGACATGAACAGAAGGCTGAAAGTTGGGTGGGGTATGAGGATAGCAGAGGCTCTGAGGACGCATGACTCGCAACCTCTCCTGATGACCTCTCCTGATGCCTGGTGCTGTGGCACTGGTCTTCTTTGGTCACCCGCTTTCTCCTCAGACACCACATTTGCTGTTTCTCATCAGCATACAGGACACTTCCCTGTATTTCTCAGCTTCTAAGTACATATGTTCTCACATTTTAAACCATCTAAAAAAAATCAATAGTTGCCTTAGGATAGATGTATACATTTAAAGTAGTTTTTCCTTTTTTTTCCCCCCCTAATCTTATACTTCTTAGTACCTTAGAATAAAGGAAATGAGATATTTACTAATACTGCTACTATACGGACCATTTCTGGTGTAAGTTTTATTTCCCTTCCATCTCTCTGCTTTTATCTTGTTTCGCATTCAGTTGCGTCTCTTGTACTTCTTCCATGGAAAAAGATGAATTGCTGTTCAGCAAATCACAGGGCATCTGGTTAATTATCAGAGCCTAACCCTTCTCGGTGAGCAGGACAAAAAGCTGTGAAAGGGAAAAGCAATAGGACAATGGTAACAATTACACTTAACATCGCTGAACTGTACACTTAAAAATGACTAATTAAGATGGTAAATTTTGACTTTTTCTACCAAAATTTAAATTTTTTTTCAAAAGATAATACTAGCAAGGCAACAGGTCTCTGTAATTATCCTGATGTACAACTGTGTTTTCAACTCAACAATCACTGATCTCTTTCCATCACATCAATTAACTAGGAACTGAGCATGTCTACCCACCAACACAATGGAATCTAGCATCACTGTGGAGAACTTTTTAAAGAAACATCAAAATTGGGAGTCAATTTCATTGAGTTCCTTGATGACAGTTCAGTTGATAGGCAGCCACCACCTCAAATCCCTAAATAAATCCCTCTAACTCTTTTTCTACTCAAGATTTTTAAATAAAATATTCCCAGGAATGAAGGACAGAAAAACATACAAACAGAAAAGGTGAAAATTTTGAACACTGTGAGTCCATCAACAAATAAAAGAAAAAATTTCACTTGGGACTATGAGATAATTTTCTTTTATATTAGTAAATTAAGAAACATTTATATTAAGCTGTTAATCAAAAACATTTAAATTAAAATCTCACTTAGAAGTCTAGGCGCAGTGGCTCATACCTGTAATTCTAGGACTCTGGGAGGCCAAGGCAGGAGGACTGATTGAGATCAGATATCCAAGACCAACCTAAGCAAGAATGAGATTCCATCTCTAGTAAAAATAAAAAACATTCCCAGGTGTCATGGAACACACCTATAGTCTCAGCTTCTAAGGAGGCTGAGGAAAGAAGATTGCTTAAACTCAGGACTTTAAGGTTGCAGTGAGCTATGATGATGCCACTGCACTCTAGCCTGGGTGACAGAGCATGACTGTTCCCTCCTCCTCCCCCAAAAAAAACTAAGGAAAATATGATCAAAAGAGGATACTACCCAAAATTGCAAGTCAATAGTAAATGATACAAAAAGAAATGGGAAACAAATTGTCAGACTTTCTAGTTAAAATGGTATTTGGCTGGTTGTACCCACACATACAGTCACTCCCACACACCCATTAAAATACCTATGAATGCAAAAGATAAGAAAACGAGTCATGATGCCAAAAATCTGGACCCACACACAATGTTGCCAGAATCTTTAAAGATGCCACTAAGTACAAGATGGATGGGGCAGAGTTAAACCCTATTGTGAATGCTTAAGTGTGCTGCATCAATGGAAGGAAAGTAATCTGCTTACTTAGGAGGAGGTACAAAAAGCCTTTCCCACTCATACACTGCGGGTAATCTCCCAACCAAACCAAAGTAAGCAACCATTCACTACTGCATAGAAGCTGACTTAGGAGACAGCTTGCGCTCCCACTTCTCCCACCAAATAACACTTCTTGTCCTGCATCCATTAGAAATATTACTTCAAATCAAACAATTCAGAAAGTAGGCTAAACTAACAATGGGGGTCTGGCAAACACAAATACCTTTTGTAAAATACTCTCAAAAACAAAAATAATGGTGGAAAATGATATGTGCTTATTTTAACACTTCATTCATCATTATTCTTTGTGTATCAGGAAGCTAGGTAGTGAGACAGGTTGAAAATTTCAGCCCAAGGAAATAGATCTGCATTACATGAAAACAAGGAACTGAGAAGGCGGAGCAAGATGGCGGACGAGTAACAGCTTCCTTGCGGCTGGGCACAGTGAGACTGGGGAGAGAGGACTTCAGGCATCTCTGCCAGGTGGGATCTGCCCAGAAACTTCCCTTTGGGGACACAGGGAGACAGCGTGAG
>CAUYON010030174.1:0-12813 GCA_963573935.1 Arctocebus calabarensis
AAGGAGGAGATGGGGAAAGACTGGGAGAGAAACGGAGAGAGCTTCTCTCTCCCCACTAGAATTTTCTCCCTCTAACAGATGCCTTAATGTTTTCTGTATTCTTTTCTTTCTTTTCTGTGGATAAATTCTGTCTTACAAAAAAAAAAAAAAAAGGAAAAGCATAGCTCTTGGCCACAGTGTGAAAAAAAAAAAAATAAAATAAAATCTCCAACTATTATAGCGCAGGAAGATATCTAGTTGTTCATATCCATTACAGTTTGCTCTATAAATTGAGGCACATTCTGGTAGGGTGCATAAATGTTAATGACCTAAGTCTCTTCATGTTGGATGTTCCCCTGGACACATATGTAGTGACCATCCTTATCTTTCTTTACCTTTGTTGGTTTAAAGTGAATTGTATCTGCAAATCAAATTGCAACCCCTATTTTTTTCTGATTTCCATTTGCCTGTATTATAGATGTCCATCCCTTCATCCTGAGTCTATTTGTATCCTTTAAGGTAATATGAGGTTCTTGTATGAAGCAGATATCTGGTCTGAGTTTATGTATCCACTCAGCCAACCTGTGCCTCTTAGAGGACAATTTAAAGCATTCATATTAATTGAGAGAATTGATAGGTATGGTAACATTTTAGGTGTCATGTATTTCAAAGATCTAGTGCACATTTTTAATTCTTTCACCATTGTGAGAGTTTGGTTTTATTCAATAATAATTTCAGGATGAGTTTACTTTGGTGGGAGACCATTGTGCTGGTCATTATGGAAAATGGATCTGAGAATATCCTGGACAGCTGGTTTAGTTATGGCACATTTCCTCAACATGTGTAGGTCAGTGAAGTGTTTGATTTCTCCATCATAAATGAAACTCAGTTTACCTGGATACAGAATCCTGGGCTGAAAAAAAAGGATGTTTTTTCATCCTTTTTGTTTTTGTTTATTTGTTTTATTTTAGGAGATGGAAGATTGATGACCATCCTCTTTTGGATGAAAGATTTCAGCTGAGAGATCTGCAGTCATTCTAGTATTTCTCCCTTTGTAGGTAATGCTTTTCTTATGTCTAGTTGCTTGCAGAATTTTTTCTTCATATTAACTTTGGCAAAATTAATTACAATGTGTCTAGGAGATGCTTTATTTCAATTGAGTCTTTCTGGGATTCTGAAACTGTGTACTATCTGAATTTTTGTATCTCTTGCCATGTTTGGGAATTTCTCCTCCATTATATCTTGGAGTAGGGAATCTGTGCCTTTAGGAGCATCCTATTCTCCTTTAGGAATTCCTATCAGATGAATGTTTGTTCTTTTGGAGTGGTCCCACAACACTCTCAGGCAATGATCAGTTTTTGCTCTCCATTTCTCTGCTTCTTTAAGCATTTGGGAGTGTTCAAAAGCTTATCTTGAATTTCAGAGATCCTTTCTTCTGCCTGCTCCACTATATTACTATTCTTCTGCCCTAAATCCCTTGTGAGGGATTCTACTGTATTATGAAGTTCCTTGAATAACTTTCTCATTTCCTTAAGATCTGCTAATTCTTTTCTCATCATGTTCTTATCCTTGGAGATTTTGTCTTTGAATTCATTGATTTCTTCAGACAACTTTTGAATTACTCTTAAATTTTAATTTCTAACTTTACTTCCATTCCATTGATCTTATTTGCCATCCATATGCTCAATTCTGTTTTTGCCATTTATCTATGAGTGGCTTCTTTGTCTCCTCCTTTGTCATTCTTTAGGGAAGTTGATCTACTGTGATTATTTATGTTGCCAGAGTTATTCCGATGGTTCTACCCCATGAGTATTTATCTATGAGTGGCTTCTTTGTCTCTTCCTTTGTCATTCTTTGGGAGAGTTGATCTACTGTGATTATTTACGTTGCCAGAGTTAAGCTGATGGTTCTACCCCATGAGTATTTTCTGCCATTTGGCTATTTAAAATGATAGGATAAGATTGGATTGGGGGCCTGGACATAGAGTTAATCCTCCCTTAACCAATGAGCTAGGGCTATGACTTTGGGTTTTCCCTTACAGCCTTACAAAGGTCCCTTTAAGAGCTATAGCCTAAGACTCTGAAGACCTGCTTAGTAAGAGAGCACAAGATGACTCTGATCTGAAATCAGCCACCTCTATTCAATCTTAAGGAGTCAAGGTATTAGGCTAGAATCTCATCTGTGGAGAGATACAAGCATCTGTGGTGCCCTTCCCCTGACCAGCAATAGCTGGTGAAGGAAATTCAGTCCTTTCTCACTTTAAAACTACTAGCACTCAACCTCGGAGGGAACTCGGGGTGGACAGCCCAGGTCTAAAATTCTAAACAGATTGACCCAGACAGTACAATCACTGCTTAAGAGGGAAAGCTCAAAGGGTCTCCAATATCCTGATAGTGGAAATCCACAGATGGTTCCAACCAACATACACAAGTGGATGGAGCCTGTTCC
Organism: Arctocebus calabarensis; assembly: GCA_963573935.1. Taxonomy (NCBI): domain Eukaryota; kingdom Metazoa; phylum Chordata; class Mammalia; order Primates; family Lorisidae; genus Arctocebus; species Arctocebus calabarensis. The sequence goes on from CAUYON010030174.1 coordinate 2,428, forward strand.
TCTCTGGGGGACTGCCAATTCAGGAAAGATCACTAAATACATTCAGGAAAAAGGCATCAACACCTCCACCCTTGTAAGTCTGAAATGGGCCCCAGTTTACCCACCCTTGAAAGTTCAAACCTGGCATCAGCAGCCAGCCTTTGAAAGTCCATACCAGGCACCAGCTGCTCCATCCTTGAAAGTCTAAACAGGGTGACAGCAGTTCCACCCTTTAAAGTCCAAACCTGGCATCAGCAGCTGCCTTTTTAAAGTCCAAGCCAGTGCCTGCAGCTCCGCTCTTGAAAGTTCAAATCTAGTGCCAGGGTCTCTGCCCTTGGAAGTCCAAACCGGGACTCTGAGAATCTGCCCTTGGAAGTCTGAACACGGTCAGCCCCACTCCCATTAAAGTCCCAACTGGCTGTCAGTGGCTCTACTCCCAAAAGTCCCAATGGGGGTGATCTCACCTTTCTGTGGCAGCCATAACCTCAGAAACTCTTGACAGTATTGCTTTCAATGTAGCATAAAGTAAACTAGAACCTCTATAAGGTGACCATTCAAGGGACTCTCATAAACTGAGCATATGGAGGTGATCACCATAAGGAACTGGGCCTACTGTACTGGTACATGTGGTGCATGTTCAATCTATGAAAATTAGGTCAACATAAGGAGATGGTCAGTGTAGGGAGGTGTTCAGCTGTGGAAGTTCCCCTGTATCTAGTTTTTGAACTATAAAAATCTACGAAGCATAAGAGGACTTTAAATATGATGTTTTATCCATAAACTTACTTTCATGTTTCTCCATGAACTCATGGATAAATCAGGTCTCTGCCTAAGTGGTATACTTAATATCTAACTCATTGAATTAGATATTGACTTGAGTTAGCAGGTCCTCAATGCTAACTTCTTTTCTGTTTTTAAAAACCTCAATATAAAGTCACATTTGCACAGAGTATAATTTATTCTATTCATGTGGAAAGTTTGATGAGTTTTGTCAAGTGTATACTATCTCAAAACTGTCACTGCAATCCAAGTTGGGATCAATTCCATCACCTCCCAAAGTTTCCTCAAACCACTTGGCTGTCTGGCTTCCCCGCCATCTTCCTTGGCCGGGGCATGTACTAATTGGTTTCTAGCTCTATAGTGTTCCCTTCTTACGGAATGTCAACTATATAGAATCACACAGGATATAGCCTTTTGTGTCTAACTTCCTTTACTTAGCCCAATGCTCTTGAGATTCATCCATATGATTCTATATACCAGTACATTTTTACTTGTAATTAATGAATAGTATTCCAGAGTAAGAATACACCATAATTTATTTATCTGTTTACCACTGGCATTTTTAGCTGCTTCAAGTTTAGGGGAGTTATGAATAAATCTGTTATGAAAATTCATGTATAGGTCTTTATAGCATTTTTCAAGCAAGAAATTGTGGCTTAGAAAATGCTAGATACATTACAGAAAAATATTTGAGGCACCCTATTGCTAGCCATATATTGAAAAGGCACCATTCTTGAATATTCTTAACATCTCCTTTATTTAACCATGTGGTGGGAATCAAAGTGGAGATGTGGAACAAGACAGTGGCTGGAACAGTGTCTTGAATTTTTTACACAACTGTAGCTTTGTTCTCTAATAATTATATAATAACAATAGCAATAATATAATCAGGAGTAAGAAAAATAGCAAACATAAACATAATAGCTACAATGAACCAAGAATTATTCTAAGTGTTTTGCCTCTACTAAGTCACTTAATCTTTTATCAACTCTTAGTAATAAATTAACATTGTTATCATCTGATTAAGAACTAAAACCTAGAGAGGATAAGAGACTGGGCCAAGTTCACATAGTGAGGCCTTTTGGGGGGAGGTGTCATTCAGAGACAAGTAGGCTGACTGCAAGATCCATGTTCTTAAACCCCACTCAATACCACTGTAATAAAATAACTGTTTTATTAACAAATGAAGGTCTTTAGAATTAGTACATTTGTAAAAGATACAATTCTCACCATTAAGCACATGCAAGAAACAGATTCTAGCACGTTGCCATGTGTATGCCGAAGGGAGCTTTGTTACATATCTCAGACACAGCTGTCTACAGAAACTAAAACTATAATACTTGCATTAGAGGAGAGAACTTTCCCAAAATGACATTCAGAATTAAACTTTTTCTGAATTAAAATGTATTATACTGATACTACTTTCTTGTGTTTACATTCATATGAAATTCTGTATCACACAGACTTGGGAAAGTGGTAACCACTAGAAAAATGATTTTCATATTTAGTGTTAAAAATCATTTTATATTTCCTTTCCATTTACTTGAAAAAAATGCAATGGGGACAATATTTTTAAATTAGGCTTAGAGACTGAAAGGTTGCTTAGACTTAAGAAAAATTGAAATCAATAAGATTACCGATATAATTTGGTCAAACATATAAAGTTAATGAGCAGGTGAAAAAAGAGGAACTTTTTTATAATAATCAGAACACTCTTATATAATGATAAGTGATTAAAATCTATGGATTTTAAATAAATAATTCATAATATCTCATCATTAAAATGTTCAATACAGAATGATAGCTGTCCTCAGTTCATGAATGAACACTTTTTAATATGTTTTATAATGGATTTTCTCACATTTTATCTATTTATTACCTAGAAAAGCAAACGAACTTGGCTGGGCAAACGTTAGATCATGTCACTAATTAAAATCAGTACTGACTGCTAAAATTTGAACTAAAAATGATATTTTTTGAAGCCCTAGTCCTGGAAACTGGGAATGTGACCTTATTTGGAAATAAGGTCTTTCCAGATGTCATTGACTTAGTATCAGATCACTACAGTGGGCCCAAATATAATATGACTGGTGTCCCTATAAGAAGTGGAAAATTCAGATGCAGACACGTGACAGGAAAACAGGAGAACACCATATAAAGATACAGGCAAATGGTACATGGCCATATGAAGTCAGGGGTAGAAATTGGAGGGACGCTATCTTCAGAGCCAAGGAACAGCTGGGCTGGTAGAGACCATCCTCTGGGAGATACTTCAGAGGGAGAATGTCCCTATAGCACTCAGATTTCAGACTTCTAGCCTCCAGAACTGTCAGATAATTAGCTGTTATTGTTTTTAGCTGCTCGTCTGTGGTACTTTGTTACAGCAGCCATGAAAGACTGATACGCTGACAAATAACAGTGTTTTTTCAGGTCTAGAGGTTTTAAACAGGTTTTGTCTAAAATGTGACAAAAAATGTTGACTTTTCTGGTGCAATTAGCAATTTTTCAGAGCAACCTAATTCAAGATGAATGTGTGTTTAATACGAATTTGGCTTCTTGTGACTGAAGGAGAGCCGTGATAGTTGATTTGCTGAGCTACTGCGGAGCAGAGGACTGAAAGGTCTTAAAGGAACAGTCTAAAATTCCTACTTCTTTATGCTAGTGATCAATATCTTAGTCATCAACATAGCAATAATATAGTTAAGTTCAATGATACTGTTATAAATATCAAACCAAGGAGAAGGCCATCAAATAAGAATTACATCCTTTTTTGCTCAAGCCGAAGAGTTTGAGTTTGCTGTACACTAGGCTGAGGCATGGCACTGTAGCCAGGGTGACAGAAAGTGACTCTGCCTCAAAAAAACAATAAGAATAAAATAAATAATAGAAAAATTATCCAGGCATCATGGCGCATTCCTGTAGTCCCAGCTACTTGGAAGACTGCTGAGGCTGGTGGATACTTGAGCCCAGGAGTTTAAGTTTGCTGTGAACTGATGCCACGGCACTGTAACCAGGGTGACAGAGTGAGATTATGTCTCAAAAAGAAAAGAAAAGAAATGGATCCTTTGACAGGACAGGCAAGGCAAGTATTTTGATTCCTGGACCTCTTACTGGATTCATATTAAGGACCTTGATTTTATATGTAAGCATTTTCCAATTTTCTATAACATGAATTTTCTTGCTTGTCTGATATATGCTGACATTGTTTGCTTATTCCAAGGTTATACACCACTCAGTTGTGTCAAATGAAGGTGGAATTGAAGTTTTATGCAAAGGAAAATCATGTACTAATGAACAAAGAAGTTGAAGAGGTTTCAAGAAGAGAAACTTTCCATCAAAATCTTTACTTTGTCCTTTTTCTAAAGGGTCTGAGGAAATAGGAATACTGAGGGTTGTCCAATACCTGATGGAAGCAATGAAGGTGAATATCAAAATGATACACTGAGGCCCCTGTGCCTGCAATCAAATCATGGTTGGCAGAATTGCTGAGTAGTTAAAATACTCCATTCAGCCATCACAACGCGTGAACAGAACAGCCATTGTATTTATGTAAACTATTGGGCGACTTATTAACTGGGCAGAATTTATTTCTACCTTTCCCTCTGCCCAGACTTAGAATCCCAATAGAATTATCACCTTCAGATTCTAACAATCAATACCAGGTTTTAAATATTCTGTAGTAATAAACTTGGAAAGAACATCATCAGATCGGCTAATTCAGGGGGACCATTTGACTTGCAGATGAGTTAGATTCGATTTGTTATCTGCCAAGTGTGGTTGCTCAATACTGGGCCTGTTATTCCAGGATCAGGGAAAAGGAATGCTAAATGAGTCGGGCTGTCAACATGTCCTCTCCCTGAAGTATCATCAGCTTTTCCTGAACTGAACTTCATATCCCAAGTCCATGGCCACATCCTTCTTCCATCTGCTAATGGGGCAGGTTTAAGTTACAACCAACTGATTCTACCTCATGTGTTGATTTATACTCTGTTTCTCTAGACATCAATCTCAGTTAAATCACTCCTTCTCTTTTTATCTTCAGTTTGGGCATAGATTTTTTTGTTGCTACTTTTATGGAAAGGAAAATTAATGCCTGTAATCCAAGCAGGGGGGTGGGAGGATTGCTTGAGCTCAAGAGTTCAAAACCACCCTGAGGAAGAGTGAGACCCCATCTCTAGCAGAAAAAGAAAAAGTAGTCAGGCATTCTGATGGGAGTCTGTAGTTCCAGCAACTCATGAGGCTGAGACAAGTGGATCACTTATGCCCAAGAGTTTGAAGTTGCTGTGAGCTATGATATCAGGTCACTCTACCCACGGTGACAGAGTAAGACTTTATCTCAAAAAAAAAAAAAAAAAAAGGAAAACATTTAAAGGAGCAGAAAGGGAAATCACTTAAAAATATGTTTGAATATACAAAATACAGCTAATTTCTAAGCAGATTTTTTTTTACATTGATATAGCCAACAATAAAAATGATTGTTTTTTATTTCAGTTCCTTCTGGTAACTCCATACATGGGTGGAAGCTCTACATAGGGAAGATTCTGACAAACTAGAACTGCTAGAATCATCAGATGTGTTGTTCTGTTCTCTACACATAATACTCTGCAAAGATGTAATGACACAAGCCCCCACCAACATGAGATTTCTGTAACACCTGGACTCAAAGCTATGAGAAAGGGTAGTAATGACAGTTGTGTGATTATTCGCTTTCTGGTCAATTTCAATCAGTTCCTTAATGTGACTTTAATGATGTTTTTTACTGTTCATTTATTTTTTTTTAACATTATACCAATAGCAGTTCAATTCAACCAGTGTGATTTTTTCATTAGGATGATTATCATGGACGATGGCTCTCGGTGGAAATGTATGAGACACTCTTGTTATCCATGCACCATTGTTACTGTACACTAATTGCTCCAGTCTGTCATGTGAATGAGTATTTAAGGAGATTTTAATCCCTGAACCACCACATTCATTGTAATTCTGTATGCTAAATATTCTTATGACATTACAGTGATAAAATTGGTAGCATTGCACACATGCCCAGATCTCCTACAATTTAAGCATAAAGTGTTTGGATAAATTTTAATTTGTAAATAATTTGCCTCTAAGACAAATAGATGTGTGCTGAGTTATAGTGTGGAGTAAACTTTCCACTTAAACTTTCATGAATGTGGCTTAAGGGAGGACTGGATTCTCTGGTTGGTTTCTTGCTCTTATTTGCAAACCATGCTTCAATTAAGCTCCTAGTATGAGTAAGCAGACATGAATTGCATCCAGCTATCACAGTTCCATGCTCTTAGGAGAAAGATATCAGACACACTGAACCCACCAACACAGGGATTTAGGTCATTAACTCACCACAGATCTGAAAGCATTTTGAAAAGTGGGTCAGTTTGTGAAAAGTACAAGCCTGACATGAAAGAGGTGTTTCTAAAACTGAAGTGCACAATTACAAGTCACACCAAACGTAATCCATGCAATTCATTACGAAATCTGTTGTTTGGGGCAGTTACAGCAAAGTTCAAAGTAAAAGGTATACTTGTCTCTATCTAGGGATGATAAAAAGGTTAGAATGATAAGATGACAACATTATCCAAGAGTTGTAATATATGCCATACTATGCTGGCATTTAAAAGTAGGTTTTTGTTTTGTTTTGCTTTTTCCCAGCATTTTCAACACCATAGCAATAGATCTTACAAATATGATATTAATTAGATGCATATGGCTGCAAGGGAAACAGAATCTTTTAGGTGTTTGTTTGTTTATTTGTTTGTTTGTTTTGGAGACAGAGTCTCACTCTGTTGCTCTGGGAAGAGTGCTATGACATCATCACAGGTCACAGCAACCTCAAACTCCTGGGCTCAAGTGATCCTCTTGCCTTAGCCTCCTGAGTAACAGGGACTACAGGTGCCTGCCACAATGTCCAGGCAGTTTTTCTATTTTTTAGTAGATATGGGTTTCACTCTTGCTTAAGCAAGTCTTAAACTCTTCAGCTGAAGAGCTCCACCTGCCTCGGCCTGCCAGAGTGCTAGGATTACAGGCATGAGCCACAATGTCCGGCCAACCTTTTAGCATTTAAGACCCAGAGCTTAAATCTGATATATTGTAGAGTGTGATAGGAAAACCATATCATCACTTGAACATTCTGGATTTGGTGTACAGTCTCTCAAGGAAAAGCCATTTGAGTCGGCATGACTGCAACTGTTTTGAAGCAAATTGGAAGCTGTCAGTGCTAAATAGTTAAGTGGTGCTAGGATTGCAAGCCTTGACATATACAAATGCAATGAAAGAATACATACCAAAATAACAGAAAACATACAAATGGAGGCAGGATGAAGATCCAGGAGTCCAGCTTCAATGAAGGGCTGATTAACTGGAAAAACAAATGAAAATAGTTGCATCACTATCTTAACTAAGAGTTTAACCTTGCTACATTTGTAACTTGTAGATTAACCTTAGGTAAGTCAGTAATGCTCTGTCTATGTGAAAACTATCATTTATAGAAAGAACTCAAACTCACTTTGAGCTTTTTGGATAAATAAAGAGAGAGGACTCTGGAGGCTGATTTTTCCCCCCTTTCCAGCACTTTATTGGAGAAAGCAGGTTAGAGTTAGCTTAAGGAAGCCCCCATATTGCTAGGTGCTGGGCTATGGATGCTTCACCAAACAGGAAACAGAGTCATAAAGAGAATCTCTGTGCCACTCAGCTCCCCAGAGGGAATGAAGGAGTGAGACCCCTCTCTAATAGCCCTTGGCCACATGGTTTGTGAGATGCAGGCAAGAGGTGAACACACCTCCACATGACATAAGATCATCCTGAGAAGTGTGTGTACTTCTCTATCTCTGTTTATAAGGATTTCCTCAAATAGACCTTATTTTATAGATTGATTTTGTGTAATGTGTGTTCATTTTTCAGAGCAAATTTTAAGCATTTCTCCATCCTTTCCTCCTAGGCTACTGACCTTTGAAAACTTCAATGTAAGTATAGAGAAGTTTAATCAAATTCTGCTTAAAAGCCTATCGACTTTTCCTCATTCCTTAAATCTGGATCTAAAATGGCTAGTGTTGTGAATTCTGACAATATGATACTGTGATTTTTGTTTCTGACATCTTTCATTCTCTGGGGTTACTAAACCTGAGGGGTAGGGGTCCCTGAGCTGTATGCAGGGAAAAACTCCATCTGGAATAGGAGAGAAGAAAGAGGAAGAGGCAGAGACTAGGCTTTGATAATCCCCAGATCTGGTTTTCCCTGAAGCCAGTTTCTCTCTTGCTCTTTCCCTATTTGACATTAAGCCAAAGAGGTTTGATGAAAATTGGGGTGTTAAAGAATGCTTGAGATGAAAATTGCACGATGGGCAGAAAATGCCCAGAAAAACAAAACAAAACAAAAAACTGACAGTACTGGCAGTCTCCTGGGATGGGAGATAAACTTGATACTGAAATAAAAGGAATAGTAGGAACAAAGACCACCCCCTACCTTGGGAAAGATGTGCCACATTGGAGGAACTGCACACGATTCTGTGGGACTTAAGCATTGAGAGGCTAGACATACGAGGTAGGCAACGAATGTATGGAAGGTACCAAGCCTGGCTCTCAGCTATACACCCATTATTGTCTTGGTGCTAACTAAATCTCACAGCAACATTATGAAACAGGTGCTCTGTTAGTGTATGGAAGCACATTTTACCCTATGGGAGGGGGATCCAGAGGTCTTTGACTTAGTAAGTGAATACATAGGTTTGGGGTAAATATGTATCTCTTTTTTAATAAACTCCTCTATTTTGTGATTTAAATTGAACAGACATGATCGCGGCTGGAAGATGGTGGTAGAGACGGTCCCGTAGCCCATCTCTCCCCGGTCAGCAGGTGAGAGGGTGGGAGCTCTGGATCTTTCCCCATGTGAACTATTGGAGTGGATGGGCAGCTGGTGAGACACAGAGATCAGGAGGATTGGCGTGTTTGAAATATACTTCTTAACCATGGAAACTGTTGCAAACCATTCCCCCCTGCCCGGCAGAGGGGCAGCCGGCCCCTCCCACAGGGAGGACAGCAGGTCCCAACCCACAAGCCCTAATAGGAGAAAATTCCACTGAAGCGTGGAACTCAGAGTTTGGCCATCAGAAAGGGGTGCTGCTAGGAACCATGAAGACCCGGCCAGCCCTGGTGTGAGCTGAGGGGTCCGGACTCTGCCAAACTGACACATTGGAATGTCCAAAATGGCCAGCGCCTTTTCCCCAGATCAATGAGAGAGAGAGAGAGTGGGTGACCAACCAGCGTTACACAAGGCGGGGACCCTGGTGAAGCCTGGGAGGTGCAGAAAAGACACTTCGAGCTGTGGAAGTTGGTGAAGAGGGCCCCCGAGCACTTCAGTTGGAGAATAATTGAAGTTCAAGGTCCCACCAACAGCCCCGCAAAGTCCCCTCCTCTGCAGCCATCATGGCCTTTGCAAGCCGCGGCCATAGCAACCGCCACCACTGCTGCTGTGGTTGCGGTGCAGCCACCAATGCCACTGCTACTGTGACTCATGGTGCCGCCGCCCCGCGAATTGTGACACCACTGCTGCCGCCCCCAAGATCTGCAGCGACCGTGAGGCCCCCCCCACCCCCCCGCAGTCGCCAAAAGCCCCGCTCCCGCGCTCCCCTCTCACAGCAGATCATTTTTGCTGGACTGGACTGCAATTCTATATGCATATAAGAATAATAATATTTTTGAGATCTTTTTTTTTTTTAATATCCTTTTCTAGGAGGTGCTATCGATAAATAATTCTTTACTTCACTTTCTTTTCTTAGGCTATTTTTAATACCTCCTATTCTCAACTGAACATTTCTTCTTCCTCTCCCATGTTAATTTCTTTGCTCTCTCTCCCCCTCCTCTCCCTACCTTCTTATAGCTTCTAAGAGTGCTTATATTATATTTGTTAGAGGCTTTTCTTCTTCCCTATTCTCAAGTATTTTACAAGAAGCATTTTATTGTAGAATTCTTTTTTTTTTTCCTTAGCTGTTGTTCTGTGATTGGCTGTTTGTTTATTATGTTTTGTTTGTATGCCGATGTTTCTGACTGTGGGCGCATTTGTGGGCTTAGGTCTCTGGTAGCCCTTCCACGAATGTATTAGCCCATTTGCTATTAATGCGATTGGTGTTATAAATGTTTTCCTTGCCACCTTGATACTTCAGTTCACCCCCTGCCCCGGATTAGAAGTCTAGAACTCCAACTCATCCACAATCCAGACTGACTGTATTTACAATTGGACTGGAATGCTTAAACTGTACAGGCTGCACAGTACCTAGGTGGAGGGCTGGTCAACCACAACCGTAGAAGTCTCCAGTCCAATTTCACTCTCCTGCTCAGATAGCTAAAAACTGAAAAACAAACATGGGGCAGAACCAGCGGGAAAACTCTGGCAACAAGAATAAACAGAATGGTGCAACTCCCCCCCAAAATGACAAACCATCAAATCCAGACTATCCCATCGCCATACAGATAGCGGAGATGTCTGAAATCGAATTTAGAATCTGGATAGCAAACAAGATTAATAAAATGGAAACAAACATGGAGGTAGAGATTATAGGATTAATTCAGAAGATGTCTCAAGAATTCAACCAATTCAAAGACAAAATGACCAAAG
>CAUYON010030175.1:0-25469 GCA_963573935.1 Arctocebus calabarensis
GTTCCCCTATCCCTGTATTCCTGTGCTATAATTGGGTTTTAGCCTTCATATGAAAGCTATAAATTAGCTTCATATTAGGGCTGAGTACATTGGATACTTTTTCTTCCATTCTTGAGATACTTTGCTAAGAAGAAATGCAAACTAGTACATTCCTTTTGGAAAGATATTTGGAGAATACTTAGAGATCTAAAAATAGATCTGCCATTCGATCCTATAATTCCTTTATTGGGTATATATCCTGAAGACCAGAAATCACATCATAATAAAGATATATGTACCCGAATGTTTATTGCAGCCCAATTCATATTTGCTACGTCTTGGATTATGCCCAAATGCCCATCAACCCACGAATGGATTAATAAATTGTGGTACATGTATACCATGGAATACTATGCAGCCTTAAAGAAAGATGGAGACTTTACCTCTTTTGTGTTTACATGGATGGAGCCTCACCAGACTTTAATGATTCTAAAGTTAAAATAAAAACAGTGACTATCATTGTGTACTTTTTCTTTAACCTGCATGGTCCAAGCTAGGACTAGAGCTCTTCATTTAACCCAGCTTGGAGCTTGATTATGGCGCAAAAAACGATCATTGCTAGAGGCTGGGAATAAAATAAAGTGAGCCAGAACAAAAAGACTAGAATTTTTAAAATGGGCTGAATAAAACTGAAATCAAGAAAGAGTTACAGTGATAATAATTCAGTGTAAACTATTTTTACAGACTGTAAGGAGTAGCCTAACCATTGGCTAATAGCTGCTCAGCTACTTGAGAACCTCTTTCAGAGTAAGTTTGGAGTGTTTATGTAAACACTGAAATCACAAAGACTTAAGTATGGAACAGTGTTCGAGAGAGTGAACCAAGAACTGAAGTACTTGAAACATGAGTGTAACAAAACCTCAAGTTTATCACAAGGATATTTTATTGGCATTGTTATCTAAAGAGGTGTAATTCAAAGTTTAAGAGCATAAGGGAAGAAATGGTGAGGACCTAGAAGAAAGAAAGAAAAGTTATAGAGACCCATTCCCGACTACTAGTTCTAGCAGTATGACTTAGGGAGAGAGAACTTCAACTTCCACTATTCAAGAAAGGCACCAGGGAAATAGAATCCTCGGACATCAGCCAGGTTTTAATTAAAGAGGCAAGGGGATATTGGAAAAGAGGTAAAGGATATAGGGCACAAAGAGGATAGGCAATGAACTCTGTTTCCAGAGGGCACAATGCAGAGGTTAATGGAGGTGAAGAGGATGGCAGATAGTAACAGGAGAACTTGATGTGAAGGATGAGGAATTCAGGGCTTCTTATATCAATATATAAGGAAATGTGTTGGGACAATCCTTCTGGAATTGACTTCATGAAAGAATATGAGAAGGTGATGAGAAGATTAGGGATAGCAGACTGTTTTTTAGAAGTTTCACTGTTACTTCAGTGAACAGTTTCACTGTGATTCATTAAATATTCTTGAAAATGGGATTAACGAGTCTCATGGCAAGTGATTGTGTTGAGGTTATTCAGCAAGGAAGAAGGGAGTGTCTAATGACCCCATATCACATCTTCCATTGCAAAGCTGTGGCTAGGAAAGGGTGGTCGTACACCAAAGATTCTTGGCTCCTTTTTGTGTCCTTCAGAGGAAAGATGTTATAACGAGTTTAACATTATACACATGCTTGTGTTCAGTGAAATGCCCTAGGCTCTCAAGCAGACACAAATAAGTATTCAACAGCAAACTAGAAGAAGTAAACATTTCTGACATAAAAAAGAAAAATGAATTGCCTGTAGTCCTAGCACTTGGGAGGCTGAGGCAGGTGGATTGAATGAGCTCATGGGTTCGAGACCAGCCCGAATCAGAGCAAGATCTCCTCTCTAAAAAATAGCCAGGCATTGTAGTGGGTGCCTATAGTCCCAGATACTCAGGAGGCTGAGGCAAGAGAATTGCTTGAGCTCAAGAATTTGAGGTTTCTGTGAACTATGACTCTACAGCACTCTACCCAGGGCAACAAAGTGAGACTCTGTTACCAAAAACAAAAAGAAAGATAGAAAAAGAAAAGAAAAATGAATCATCTTATTTTCTATACATTAAATGTTCAAAAACCAAAGTTTACCTCCTCAGTTGATTAATATTTGGCAGATTTTTCTTCTTGCTCTTGTGTTTCTTCTACTCCACAAATGAGTGAGCTCATACTGTATTTGTCTCCTGTGCCTGGCTTATGGTATTTAGCAAAATAATTCCCAGCTTCATCAATGTTGATGGAAGTCAAAGGATTTCTGGATTTACTACTTAATCATAAAAATAAGATGAATTAATACATTTTGCAACAATGTAGACGGAACTAGATGGAACGATTCTTTCTTAAGTGAAGTATCTCAAAAATGGAAAAACAGACACAACATGTATTACTCAATTTGAATTAACCAATGAGCTCACATGTGCACAGAGGGAAGTAAAACTCAGTGGAGGGGGAATGTGAGAGACTAAAACCTATTTATGGGTACAATTTACATTATTTGAGGGAAGAGCACACCTATACCCTGGTCTCAAGCATTACAAAAGTGATCCATGTAACCCCAAATATTTTTAACTCCTTCATATTTTGAAATAAGCAATTATTAAAATATATACCATAAGGCTAAGAATTTCAATGATTACAAATTGTTGTATTGAGAAAAGCAAGTCATTTGTCTAAAGCTATTGTATCTTTTCATTTTTTTGGCCCCCACCGTTCTCAAACATGTTGTCCTCATTTGGGGCCTTTTCAGAAACAAGCAGTGTGTTTACAAACATGCAGGCACATAAACCAGTGTGTTGAAATGATACTTTTGTTTATGTTCTTCCTCTTTCTTTCTTTACTTAATGTATTAGACGTGTATGTGTGCGTGTGTGTGACACAGTCTCACTCTGTCACCCTGGGAAGAGTAGTGCCGTGGCGCCATGGCGTCATCATCACTCACAGCAACCTCAAACTCTTGGGCTCAAGCGATCTTCTTGCTTAGAATCTGAGTAGCTGGGAATACAGGTGTATGCCACCACTCCCGGCTCATTTTTCTATTTTTAGTAGAAACAGGGTCTCCCTTTTACTTAGACTAAAATATATTAGACATCTCGCAATGTTTTTCTTTGCTAATTTATTAGTTTTTTTTTTCTTTTATGTCTGTCATTGAACTGCATGAATTTTTACAAACCCATGCAAAGTAAGTTAAGAAAACTGGGTTAATTGCTTTTCTAAATGGTCAACCTGCCATATCTACATCATTTATTGAACTGCTAATACTTTCTCTATTCAATCGAAATGCCAAAGCTATCCTATAAAATGTTATGTTTACACGTGACGTAGTAAAAAGACAATACTTTTCAAGTTCCATAGTTTTATAATAGTTTTTAAAATATTTAATAATGTCATTCCTTCTTCAGTACTCTTATGGGATTTTTCTGCTGATTCCTAGGAGCTTATTCTTTTGGATGGTCATTTTTATTATTTTATGCAGAAAGAGGTTATTTTGAGAACATCGTGAATTATGTGGGCTAATAACCTATTTATGAAATTTCTTTTGAAACACCAGAGCATGATATTTGAGGAGAAAGAGAAAATAACATGAAGATGATGCTAAGCTCATTTTCCCCAATTAGTGGAATCATAGCATTAGTAAATCATGAAGAAATGAACAGGGGAGGTATTACCAGATGTTCTGATGAAAACTTTCAAGAAATTTCAGAGTCATTTTCAGATGCCAGAAGTTTTTAGGCTTTCTGTTTATGTGATTTGAAATGTCCTATAAATAGAGAACTATCCTTGGCAGTCATCTCCCCATAGAAAGGATCTGCAAAAGTAGACAACAGGAAGAAAGTCATTAGAAATTAATAAATTAAAAATCTTTAAAAAAGACTATAATAATTCGCAGTGATGCCATTTTAAACTTTTTATATAAAAATTACTCTTTTGTCATTTACTGCTTATTTAATCCCATTTTCCCCAGTTCCCCTTTTTCTTTTCCATTTCTTCATATAGTTTCTTTTCCATAGTTCTTCATATGTTTGCAATAGTTTCTCAAGTTACCTTGAAAGAGATCACATTTTTTTTTCTGCTTTTAGAAAGAATAGAAGTCCAACTAGACAAATATACAGTGTATGATAGATTGATATATTTTTTCATTACTAGAAAACATGGGCTATTTGCTTTTCCATATATTTAGCTGTTTTAGTTTGAACCTTTGCACTTCAATCAAAGTGTAATTTTGAATGAAGACTGTGTCTTAAGTTTTGTGGAAGACTCAGCTATGTTTTCCTTTTCACTGACTGTACCGGACTGAATATCCTAGCAGACAGAACTAACTGCTTGCTACCATTTGAAGTTCCCACTGCTTATACGCATAACCACCCATCAACCCTGTATAAATCTGTAAATTTATTTCAAAGGCCTGAAAATGAGATTGAGCCAATAATAAATGCCCTTAAGAAAGAAACTGGGGAAAATGAGGGAAATAAATATTCCCCTATTAACACCTCAGCATCTGCTGTAGTTACTTCCCTGATGAAAACAAAGGAAGAATATTTTATGACAAGTTGCAAATTTTCTGACTGAATGATGGTAGACTTTCTAGCTGTCCTCTTGAGAAGGAACAGGTAGATGTGTGTTACAGATGTAGAATTACTAAATTCTCGTTGTATGTGTGTGTTCTCGAGTAGCTTATGTCCTAATACATTATGTTTTAAAGCTTAAAATGTTGTCAGCAAGCATCTATGCGATGCGCATCTACAGAGGCAGCAAACTCCTGTCCTACAGATTGCTTTGATCTCTAATAACCGGCTACATGTTGGCTAAATGAATTTAGACTTAGAAATGGCAAATTATTGGGCCATTTGCTATATTTCTAATGTGAAAAGCTCGGGGGATCTATAAACACTCTGAACTCATACTTGCCATGGAAAAATTTTACTCGTCACTGAATTATTACTTGGTCTCTGAAAATCATTATCATCATTTGACTCCCTTGGAGAGATAATTTACCTCATATGGACAAGCACTTTCCTCCCAAGAGGGAGTGAGTTTTAGTAGCCTGTGCCTCATAGGATCAAAAATACTTTTAATTGTTTCTTTAGCATTGATAGCTTCTTTCAACTGGCGAGAGGACTAATCATCTTATGCAAATACCATCCAAGGAAATAATATGGTGTTTGTATTCAAAGCAATTAGGTTGCCACTTTAATTTCTGTTCTGTACTCATAGATGCAGTGAGAAACCCTCAAGTATCATCTGTGATCTGTTTCATTTGACCTCTAATTAGTAGAACACATTTAGAATATGTTTAAAGATTTTAAACATTAAAGAGATATATATCAGACAAGTTATACAGCTTAATATTTTAAGTTTCTAGCTACTTAATTTGTAATGAAATAGACTCAAACAGGAAGAATTTTAAAATACAAATTCAAATAATACATGTTTTTACTTTTTAAGAATAAAATAAATAACAAAATAAAGTGATCAGTCATGTTCATTGCTTGAGCACATTCTTTTATTTTTTTAGACTTTAGCCAGCTCAGTTCATGGCTGCTAGATTATTGATTACACATGTATCATTGATGGCTCCCACCATGCACTCACATGTGAAGGCACGTATATTTGCAAACTCTGAAGTGTTTTATTTTACTCTATTTTTAGTTTTCCCAGGGATCTGGTTCTCATTTTTGTATGAAATGACCCCTCTACATAACTCTGGATCTCTACATTGAGCAGGTTTATGCATCCAAAATGAAGACAGCAGGGCTGTGGCCTCCCTGAAGAACAAGATTCTTATTTGAAAAGCCTGACGCCAAGCAACGGAGTCCTGAAGCAGCATCTGACTCCAGCTTGACAAGCTTTACAAGCTGTTGTTTTCCTTGCCTCCTCTCTGTCCTGGGGACTGCCTGATTGTCCTCTTGAAGATTTCACCATTGATTCTTGTTTCCTTATGGTGATATGTTCCTGAAAGGTACAGGGGCTTGTACAGATTGTTTTGATGAGTGTAAGGTACGGAGCTCCGATAAAGAAGATGTGTAGGGAAAAGGAAGGAGGCATCATGATGCCTGAATGACTTCATCTGCTTTTTTCTATTAATCTGCATGGAGAGGTTAATCTTCCCTTGAGAGGTTTGCAGTCATATGTCGATGTTTGTGGTTGTCAGATTTTGTATTTATATTGATAAGATATAGTCCTGAATTTAGGAGGGAAAGAGACTCCATACTTTCATTAGCTTTTCCTTGAGACATCAAGAAAGATGAAATAAAGGTGCGTTTTTACATGTAAAATGCTTTTTGGGAAAGTGATGCCTGTCTACAGTGCACCTGTTGACAATATCCCAGTCTGGGGGCCAAGTCCATGTCACACAGAATCTGTATCAGTCAGAATTGTTTTATAGTTTTTCCTCTGAATTTTTTGAAAACAATACTGAATTAGGGGGAAAGAAATTGAGAGAGAGTAAGAATGAGAAAGAGAGAGACAGTTTCTTAAGGAGTACAGGTTCCCCCAACACAAGTGATAGCACAAATGAAATGTGCTTCAGCAATTGAGATGTAGATTCAAGTTGTTTTATTTATTTTAAAGCTTTACAGAAGTACTCAAAAGACAAGCCATCAGTCAGCAGTGACAGGGAACATGAAAATGTATAAGAATAAATTGGGCTTTAATTTTTCTTGCCTAAGTATAGACATTTATCATTACTAACACACTTATAATTGCATAGTGCTCTCCCCCTCTTCTATTCAGTAATCTCATCTATTTTGTTATGTGTCTTAAACCTAATTAGAAAGTAACAATCCTTGCTGTTGCAAAATGGCAATATTTCTTTTGACCAATATTGGTGAAATCTACCACAATTAAAGCCATGGCAAGAGTTTATGAAAAATAGTATGATGCTTTTGCTAAATAGTGTGTGAAGTCCTCCTCCTCGTGATACCTAATTACTGGTGTCATGCCTGCAGCAGAAACAGCAGCATCTGTGCACACTCAGCCCTCCAATGGGCAGCTCCTACAGGACTAATGTGTTTAATTGATGGTGTTTAGCGTGGCTTTCATTTTTTCTCTCACAGGAGAAGCTATGCCCTTCTGCTCTCCTGTCCCCAAATGAGCTGGCTCTCTGCTGGGAACTCACAGTACAGATGGTCAACAAAAGGTGAAGATTGCCAGGATTCCAGCTATCAGTCTCTTTTCATTCAAGATAAAATCTGAATTACTAATCAGCTTCCTTCTGCCCCCACACTCCGCCTTACTCCTAGCCCAAGCTGTTTACATTTGGACTTAATGCTAATCTCACTCTGTCAAATGGCTTTATCAAGTCCCATTTGATTTGAAACATACCTTCCTAACTAGCAAATCAAGGCTGGCCCATTTCAGTTTCTCATCACCCGTAGTTCATTTCAAATACAAATTGTTCTTTCCTTGGAGAGAAAGCTAAAGCCTGGTTAAATTTCATCCCTGGTATCATCTGAAATGGGAAGAAAAAGTACTTGAACACAATAGAACTAAATGACAAATCACGTGTGCCTTCCCTGGATCTGGATGGTACATCCTCCTCGGAATTGTTATCGATGCTATTATGTTTAGCTTTTCACAAATAGCACATTTGGACTTCTGAGTTTTCTGAGCGGTGTGTCCTCAGTTCTTCTTTGATAAGAAGTCACAGACATAGAAAAGAATAAATAAAATGATGTACACCTTTCACTGCCTTGACCTTAGCAATCCTTATTCTTTGTAACTTACGGAACTATTTTAAAAATCATTTGCAATAGCTCAACACATAGGATTCAATTGTAAAGGAAGATTCTACAAACGATGTGTAACTCCCAGCTCTCAGTGCTCAAAACATCAGGGAAGGGGAGGCCTGAAGGCTTTGACAGAGTCAACTCAGGTTCAGAAAGGAGGAGGAAATTGGCTTCCCCCTACTGGCCAATTAACAAAATCTGTTTTCTTAGCTTTAAAGACAGCAACCTGTGGGCCTGCCTTTGTGGCCACCCAAATGAAAGTGTCATACTAATTTCTAATGAGATGCTATTAGTTTTGAGTATTACTCAGACTACTGCCCTTCACATTAGGGGGAAAAAGAGACATGAAATTGTACTCCCTTAAATCATGGTTCTGGTACTGGTTTCTAGGCAACCACAACTGACAAAACAAAACAACAACAACAAAAAGATAGAACTTTGGGAGATACTTTTCCCCTGAATAAAGTACATGTTTTTGCTGGTCAATCATTTTCTTTTTTTTTCTTTCCTTTTTTCCTCCTCCTCCTTCTTCTTTTTGACCTTCAATATTCTGTGATGGGATATTTTATAAAACTTAGCTTTAAATTAAAGAAAAATGACTCAAGATAAGTGCTATATGCTGCTATTTATTTTGTGCTATCAGAAAGACACAAGCCTTAAAAATGCATTAGAGATGTGACATTCTATACATATTAGGAAGCAGGCATTCTTACAGATGTATGTAGTCCTCTCCTTTCTTGGTAGCAGACATTAAAATTCAAAACAACAAAAGCAATGTTGCAAGACTAAGTAAAGAAATGGAAGCAAAGCAATTAAACAGCTACTTGAGCATAAACATCTGCTAATATGGAAGGCTATCTTAGGGGTACACATGTAGTCCGTCAGATAATACTGCCTTATAATTGTCATATCGCAATATACTTTATGTGAACTGGTTTAGTTCTCACAACAACTATTTTAGATAGAAATTATTATCTTATATTACAGATGGAGAAATTACCTAATTTCTACTACTATTAAGAGCAATTTTAAAGGTTTTTGTTTTTTAATTTGGTTTTGATTTCTGAATCAGACATTAGTTTTGTTAACTTCAGAACAAACAAAAAAGTGCTCTGCTTATCTTACCCTAAAGTAAAGAAAGAAAGAAATTATTAGAAAAGGAGAATCCCCCAGTTCTATTGTTAAGAGCCATTCAAAGCAACAGGATGGAACCTGAGAGGTCGTCTTAGAAGCTAAACCAAAGCTGTCCAATGACATTTAGGGTCCTAAAGCCTGGTGGTCTTAGAACTCAGGTCTTCCGACTCTAAAGTGTCTCTGGAAATCCAGGAAACTGTCTCTTTTCAGATTTATGTTCTTCTATTAACAGTTATTTTTCTGTCTATGCCAAAATGCTAATTAATCATGAAAATGAATGTTATTTTTATTCTAATCCTAAATCTGAAGGTTAACAACCCAGCAAATGTCATGCTAACCTTTATCCTACCTCTGTTTGTATGTGGCAAAAAAATGTTATAACATGAATAATATAGAAACGACACCTGACTTTTGCCATGTATACAAATAATATAGCGATAGTGAAAGCAATACTACACCATTCTCCCAATTAGTCTCTGGCATTAATAGTCACTAAATAAAGGTTTCTGAATAAATAAATAAATGAACTAACAAACCATTGTATACATCATGGGAAAGGGCAGTTCATGCCAGATACAATTCAACAGTTTAGGTCAACATGAGGAATGCAAAGAAATAAAAGTCACAAGCACTCAAATGCTTATCACAGCACAATTCACAATCACAAAGCTGTGGAAATCAACCTAAGTGCCCATTAGGATATGAGTGGATTAATAAAATGTAGTCTATGTATGCCATGGAGTACAGCTCAGCTACAAAAAAAGATGGTGAACTAATTCCTTGTGTAACAACCTGCAGACCATTCTAAGCAAAGCCTTGTAAGAATGGACAAATACCAAAGGTAGTCACTTTAAAATCAGAATTAATTGATCAATACCCATGTGCACATTTTGGTGGTAAAACTCAACTGAAAGCAAGCAAGTGGTGGGAGGGGGGAAAGAAGAAGAGTAAATTCATACCAAAAGGTACAATGTATACTATCTGGGTGATGGCCACGCTTATAACTGACTTAAACTGTAAAAGTAATTCATGTAATCAAAATATTTGTACACCTATAAGATTCTGAAATTTAAGGGAAAAAAAGACAATCCTTGGCTAAGGGAGAAATAGGAACAGAGATAGATATAATTTACATATAGTATTCTATACTATATTATGGGAATGTAAGCAATGCCAGCTAACCAACCCATGGAAAATAAAGGCAAATGAGTCAAGCATGCTTTCAGGGAATTACAACTTGCCTCAATTTCAAGATAGTTTCCAATCACAAATACAATGAAGTTAAAAAGCAACCTTGAAACATATGAAATATAATGCACATGAAATACATTTTGAATGTAAATGTATTTCAAAAATATTGAAATAAAGTATTTTTTCAGATCTTTTGTAGAATAATGAAATCTAAAATAGGCAATAACTCTCAATTTTCTTATTCATACAATAGAGAAAAATATATGTTTTTACATTATGAAAAATAAGTGAGAACTTATGCATTTTCCAGAAAACTAATGACTTTCTCATCTTTCTTAAACATATTCCTAATTTGAACACTCAAATTTCTGAAGAGTTATATTTACTATTTCTGCTTCTTGAAAAGTTTCCTATTTTCTTTGTCAAAAATGTTTTTATATATAATCCTAATTATTATGTAAAATTTCTTGATGTTCTCCAATTAGCTGTTATCTGACCCTAATTCCATAATATTTATGTAGCTCCATAACGAATTAAATAAATATGTGGTTTGATTATACTATTGCATTATCATTTGCCCAAAATGGTTAGGGACAGATGTTAGTCTTTTCTCAAACAGTTTACCTATGGTCAAATATGACATCAGGCAATTAAGTTCCAGAACTCATCCGAGAAAAGTGCAACATACCTCGTGGTGGACTATAACTATGGCCACCTGCGAATACTCCCCTTGGGAAACTGTGCACTTGATGAGAGTGCATGCTCCACACTTCAAGGCACTATTTTTAGGATGAGTGTGTGAACTTGATCATCAAAACTCATTTGATGACAGCTCTGATGGTAATTCTAGAAAAATACTTTAAAATTGCTTTGAAGGCAGAACAGGTGCTAACATTAGTGAATCAGTACATACCTTCCCAAGGGGAGTACTTCAAAGGTGACTGTAGTGATATTCAGCAATGACGTAGGTAACACTTCAAAGATGAGTCTTTGAATTTAACTGTGAACTCTTATGGTTGAAATATACAAATGTATGCAAATTAAAGTTGGTTAATGTTTTCATGTAATAGCACTTATAGAGGGGATTATTCCAAGAGAGAAACCAAAAACTATAATAGCTTAAAACAACTATTATTTTAGAGATGATATGCTACTGCTGAAATTCACTTAAAGAATTAGTTTGGGTTAATATTTTGAGACCAAAACTGTTCCCTGAACCGTTCAATAAGAGTAGAGGGATCTCCATCCAAAAATAGCAAATTGTTTGATTGTTTGCTAGATTCTGACCTTAATTATGTAGAGTGGTTAAATCATAAATGATTTAATCATTTTAGTTGCCTCTTAATCCAAGTCATTTTTGAAATTAGCCAATATAATGACAAAAGTCCTGCAATATAAGAGAATAATTAAAGAAATTGAAATGTTGGCTTGGTGCCTGTAGCCCTGTGGCTGGGCCATATACACCAGGGCTGGTGGGTTCGAACCCAGCTGCGGCCTGCCAAACAACAATGACGACTACAACCAAAAATGAGCCAGGCGTTGTGGTGGGCACCTGTGGTCCTAGCTACTTGGGAAGCTGAGGCAAGAGAATCACTTAAGAGTTTGAAGTTTCTGTGAGCTGTGATGCCACAGCACTCTATCCAGGGTGACATAGTGAGACTCTGTCTGAAAAAAAAAAAGAAAGAAAGAAAAGAAAAATTGAAATGTTAGGAAATACATACTATAAGAGAAGATGTATATGTCAATAATCAAAAAATAAACAGGTATTATTTGGGCATCTATGTGTGTCTTCTGGGAAGGGAGTAAAGTAATTTCATAGTAGTATTTAAAAGGTCATATTGTCACTATGTATTTGTAACTTTCATCAGAGAATTAACAGAAAGTCGGATTTTCCCCCTACATTAACTAAAACATTGCAAATTTCTCAGTAAGGATTTATATTATTGTTGCTACTTTTTAGTTATAATAAAATATCATCACCAATGTTACCTATAAAAATAAAACATCATGGGGCGGTGCCTGTGGCTCAAAAGAGTAGGGTGCCAGACCCATATGCCGGAGGTGGCAGGTTCCACCCAGCCCTGGCCAAAAACTGTAAAAAAAATTAATAATAATAAAAAGGGTTTAAAAAAACCCATAATTATTAGTCATGCATTACTTCATTTTGTTTAAAGACAAAATCAAAGGAAAATCTTGACCACAAGCGAGGGAAAAGTGACTCATTATTTATACCAAAATATCACTGTAATTAATACCTGATTTTATCTGTGAAATGATAGAGGCCAAAAAGCAAAGGGAAGGTATATTTACAGTGGTAAAAAACAAACAAACAAACAAAAAAGCCTGTCAACCAAAATTTTATATGTATGAAAACTATTTTTCAAAAATGATACAAAATAAAGGTATTCCAACAAAAGTAAATACAAAAAGAATTTGTTATTAGAAGGCCTGAATTAGAAGAAATTCTAAAGTAAATCCTAATTCTTCGGCTCAAAGAAAACATCAGAAATTATTTGAATCTATACATAAACCCACAAAAAGTTGCACTAGAGAAACAATGTAAACAACAAAAAGACATAATAGTAACAACTTCTAAATACTACATTGTTCATAACAGTCCAATATTTATTTTTAAGAAAATTAAACAGTATTTTCAAAATTAAAAAAAAAAGCCTATATTCATTTTACTTTCCTCTCCTAATGTAAAAACATCTAAGGCAGAAACCTGGGAACATCCTTTGTTCTTAATTTTCCCTTATATTTTTCTTCAACCAAAAAATGGTCTTTCTTTTATATTCAACCAAGTAGCTATTTCTCAAATCCATATATTATCAATGTCATCCAGGATCACTCCTGCCTGAGCTTCACGATCAGATCACCTTGCCACAGGCTTTTGAAAGGTTTGGCCCCCTTGTCGGGCTGCATTCTAACCACCTTAATGCGTAGAAGTGAACGGAACACTTCCAGGATGGCCCCCAAGCTTCTCACCCGCTGGTTTATAGGCTCTGTATAATAATACCCTTTTCTTGTGTGTGAAGTGTTTTTATGGATATATCAGGAATAGTTCTCTCTTGATTAAGTTATATTTTATGGAAAACATGATGGGATAGTCTTGTGTTTGTATCAGTTCATGTAAGTCTTCTTCAACAGGCTGGACAGAAATTTTCCTGCTGTCTTCTTTGAGTTCCCAAGTTGTCAGAGTCCCACGTGGCTAAGATCTAAAGATGCCCTGTAGGAGCTGAGAGCAGTGTCCAGGTTACAGTGTCCAGAAAACTGAGAAAACAATATTACAACTTGTAGAAATGAAATTCTGTCAATAACCCAAATGAGTTTGAAAGAACCTTGCAGAATAGCACAGCCCCAGCAGACACATTGATTTCAGCCTTAAGAGACCCAGAGCAGGTGACCTGAAGTTAAGCTATGCCTAGATTTACTCACTCATAGAAACTGTGAGATCACAAGTGGGGGTTGTTGCTATAAGTCACTCATTTTGTGGTAATTTATTATGCAGCAATAAGCATTTAATACATTTTGTAACTCATGTTTCTTCTTTAGCTTCTTTGCATGAAATATATTCTTCACACCCCAATGTATAATTCAATCAAACTGCACTTCCTTAGTTTCTCAAATGTACTACACATTGTCTTTGAGGGCCTTACGAGGCTATTTTACTTTATCTGATAAGAAACTTCCTACAGCTCCTTTATTTCTGGCTGAGTCTACTCATTCATCAAGGCTTCACTTAATATTTCTTAATATCCTTGAAGTAGATCTTTGCCTTAGAGTTGTCTTGTACTAAGCAGATTCTGACTATTTAGCAAATGATAGATAATAGCAGTTAAGAGCTTATAGTTGATTTAGCCATGAAGCTGACTAAAATCAGTAGCCTGTTTTCACAGTATCTTTTGAGTTATCAAATTAAATTGACTACTTGTTGACATAATCACATATTTGACATTTCAACCCCTGAAAAATCATTATATAGAATTGGCCTCTTTACATCCTACTGATAGTAAATGATTATATAGCTATTATTATATAAATATCCCTAATAATTTTTATGTATTCATTGAAAAAATTTCCCACAAACATTGCCTGATGACTGTGGACATAATGTTTTTCTTTCTGTGTCAGAATGACAGCCAGGCAGCTCTTTTAGATTTTTGAGAGTAGAAAATAAATCAATTACTGGCCATTAGACAGCCTTATTTGAATACAAATATGTGCATTATCGGCTTTAAGCAACTGTTTTAAAGGAAGCATTATCTGTATATATTTTAATTGAAGCCAAACATTGTTAAATGCACATAATGGATTAGTTATCTTATACATAGCTTACATTGTTATTTTGAAAATGAACATACTCAATTAATAAAAACCCAAAAGTCTAATACTCACAATTAAATCTACACTCTGATTTGTTCATTTATTCACATTATTCAGAAAATTATCGGGCAAGTGGTTATATTTAAAAAGCTTTAACTCCATGAACACTAGATTAGCGAATATATCCAGGTAACATCTAATGTCTCTAAAATCATGGATGTTTAGAGAAATCACATTTGGGAGCAAAAGATATTTCCTTCTCCAAATTATAAAAGAAAGCATATCCATCCTGATTTTGGCTTGGATATGATATTTAAATCTTGATTTCCCCCCAAAACATCTAGTCATTCATTTTTCCCTTTAATACTTATACACAAAATGTAATCTTCAATAGTCTTCTAATCATACCAGCATCTAACCTGTATTCTGCGCTTCCTAAAGTTACTGTAGTTTTTTATAACTACACTCGTCTCCCTTTTTTTTTAAACTACCCTCCAGCTAGCTCAAATGTCAACCAGACTATCTTTCATAGCACTACACTTTGTTGGTTTTACACTGATTTTACCTTCGCTTCTGCCTGCATTTTATTTATGTGTTCTTTCTTGCCCCAGGGATTTGAATTATCTGCATTCTATCCTTTTCCTATGTCAAACAAGAGCACCACAATGATTTTTTACCATTCATGCCACAAACTAAGAAGATATTTCTATTGGGCAAAGTTTCCTAATACATGTTATTTTCCGAAAATGCCCCCACCCTTTTTTATTAATCTGCATATTCTCTTACAGTTATCTACTTTTTGGGTCCTGTTATTTTCTTTTTACATTATGCTCTACACCAAACTGAACTTAGAATTTTTCTTAAACTTCCTTAATTCTTTTTATTTATTTATTTATTCATTTATTTATTTATTTTTATTTTTATAAAGACAGCGTCTCACTTTATCACCCTTGGTAGAGTGCCATGGTGTCGCACAGCTCACAGCAATCTCCAACTCCTGAGCTTAGGCGATTCTCTCGCCTCAGCTTCCCGAGTAGCTGGGACTACCGGCGCCTGCCACAACGCCTGGCTATAACCTTCCTTAATTCTTCCTGGTCCTAGTTGGTTTACATTTGAAGCCTTCCCAAATATTCAAAATGAAATTACATGGGTTAGTGAAATAGGTTATGACTATATTCTTTCAGATTTTGAATTTCTTAAATATAATTCCACAGAATAAACCCTGTTCACTTCTGTATCCTTAAACTTCCACCACCTTCATTCAGGCCTGCATCTATCCAATAGGACATCTTATTTTAATAAATTTCCTATAAATGTGTCTCCATAGTTTACAATGTTCTGCCTTTTCCAAGTACACCATGATGCAAAACAACATCTATCTAGACTATTATATGAATCTCTTAATTGACTTCTCTATTTTATTTCTCACTTCCGACTTTACAAGGTATAAACTACTCTGTATAAATAACAGAGGTTGTTCAGGTTTTTGTCTGTTTTATTTATTTATTCACTTCTAAAGCTGTTCTTAAATTCTTGTCAGTGTTTTTTCAATAAATATATGGGTGAAACCCTGAATAGTTTCCAAGGTCTATAATTCTGTCCACAATCTGTTTCCCTGTTTACCTCTACAAATTTATGTGTACTAATATCACGCTTACTCACTATACCCCAATTGCACTGTTAGTTAGTTTGTTTGTTTTTCTCATGCATGCCAACCTCTTTCATGTTTAGACTTTTTGTAGCTGCTATTTTTTTAATGCCCTTTTCTATTTTTTTTTAAATATATCTGGCTATCCTCAAGCTACAGAGTTTAAATTAAATTCTATATTCTAGGCAAAGATACCTGTGATGACTCTGTGCAACCACCATTTTTTATTACCTATTAAACACTTTTTAAAAATTTGTTCTTCTCCACATATTTGTGCTTGCTTGGTGTAAGTTTCTTTTTCTCCAGGTCTTCATAATACGTATTTATTGATAACTTCATTTGTTTAAAAGTTAAATATTTATCGCCTTTCATTCAGAATTGTTAAGAAAGAAGTTCATCTATACCAAAAAGTGTAGTATAGTACACTTAACATAGTAGGCATACTTAATAAATGTTAAATATGTTAACAAAATACATTAACAAATAAATGACTTATCAGGTACATGGCTAGTCATGCCCTATCATTGAATACTCCATAACCAACCATCCCTTGAGACGTTCAACTTTTAAATAATTTTCTATTTCTAAAAATGGGAAAGGTAAATAAACTGGCCTTGTCCCACTTGATTTTATATACACATAGGAGGTAGAAAGTGTATTATGTATTAATTTGTAATATATATTACCCAAATACTACCATAATTGGAAAGGGACATCTTATTTTCATAAATTTCTTATAAATGTATATCTATATTTAATACATCTTATGTTTTTCCAAGTGTTTGATGATGCAAAACAAATATCATTTAATTCTAACATTTCATACTTATTATTTGTGCTTGGCTATATTATAATTCCTTTAATAAACCAGAGATATAAGTGATATATATTTGATTAAATTTAATTTATATTTTATGCTGTCACAGTAAATATTTCACCAACATATAAATTAGTGCAGATTTTACAGATATAATAATTGTTGCAAAGATTACTCTCTTATAAAATTCCACATTTGTTTAAATTTAGAGGGAATGAATGTAAAAATATGTCTGCAAATTAGTTATAAACAATCTCAATCCCCAGTGACATGGTAACGAATAATGACCACCCATTCATATATGAGTACTAGTATGCAGCACTGTTTCAAAGATTATAGAAATTCAATAATTTTATTTGCTAAAATAACCCACATTAGCAATGTTATTTAAAAGGATATCTGAGTATGAGTCTCAATACTACTTTCTTTTCTGATTTCTGCAACCTCAGATAATTTTACTTAATTTTTATAATACTATTAATTTTTTAAGGTGATATCTCATTGTGATTTTAATTCCGATTTCCCTGATGATTAGTGATGTTGAGCTTTTAAAAATATGTTTCTTGGTCATTTGTCTATATTCTTATTTTTTCTTATTAAATCATAGCTGTACATTAATGCAATCATGGGGTACAATGTGCTGGTTTTATATACAATTTGAAATATTTTCATCAAACTGGTTAACATAGCCTTCATGGAATTTTCTTAGTTAATGTGTTAAGACATTTATATTCTACAGTTAGTAAATTTCACATGCACCTTTATAAGATGCACTGTAGGTGTGGTCCCACCAATCACCCTCCGTCCCCCCAGCCTCCCTTCTCTTCTCCCCTCCCTTTTGCCCTTCCCCATATTCTTGGGCTATAACTTGGTTATAGCTTTTCATATGAGAGATCTAAAAATAGTCCTGCCATTCAATCCTACAATTCTTCTACTAAGGATCTATCCAGAAGATCAAAAATCACATTATAACAAAGGTATTTGTACCAGAATGTTTATTGTAGCCCAATTCATAATACTATTAATTTTTATGACATGGAGATAATAATATTATAACTGTTACAAGAAATTTAAAATTAATTTATGTGAAAGAAGTTTTAAAATGGTAATCTTATACAAATTATAGCCAAAATCCATATCCTATAGTTTTTGTAAAAATAGATGAGCTAGAATAAGAATGACAACATCATTGAGCACTTGTCCCAGAAATTCATTCCACATCTCAGTAGTTCCTATCCAATTGTGAGGATCCATAGGAATTATATATGACTCCCCCATTTCTTTATATTTCTAACAGACTGGAAACATCAATTAGAGTTCAGTCTCTTTTCTCCCCATGACTTTTAGTATCAAGTTTCCATTTGAACAACTAATGCATTTGTCTAAATCACCAGGGTGCCTAACTCTACGAGAAGGTGGAGGCGTACATATGCTAACTTTTATGTCATCTTGTCATGCTGTGGTATCTTAAGGTGCTCCACAATGACATTAAACTTTAAAAAGTTATCTGTCCTGCTGAGTTAATTAGTTAAAATCAGGTAAGTGGCATTGACAACAAACACTTCTTAAGTTCAGGCTTAAACCTGGAGTCAATATCAATAGACCTGTATGAGTTTCTTGAAGCAGGTGTATTGTAGCCCAAAGAGAGACCACCTGCAGAGACACATGTCAGTGGGGAAGGTGCAAGGAGCTCTGCTTTAGTGATTTCAAACTATGAGCAGTGAAGAAATTCCTAACCCCAGAAGGTATGTCTTTACTTTCGACAAGCATTGTGTATTGGAGTTAGCTTAGTGGTATAACATGACCTTTAACAAGTACCACTGACATAAGCCTTACATCCAATGACTCAAGTTCTGAATAATTGGCAGCAACTATGTTTTGAATCAATCACAGTCCATTAAATAAATGAGTTAGGTGGTCAGTGAAAGAGATGTCATGTAATTTACACCTTGTAAAAAATGATCAAAATACTACTGAAACCATCCCAAGAAAGGGGGGAGGATAGTCTACATTTCTTTTCACCTAAGAAAAGATAGACTCTGAGATTGAGATCAATAAGCACAAATCCCAATTGCATGACCAGAATACTACTACTACTACTGAGAACATTAGTAGGAACTATCTCTGTTAGGGAAGAAAATCTCATGAGGCGATTTAACACTGGTGTAATCTTTCAAATATTCTGCAAATTTTACTCTCTGGTAAGTGTTGGGCAATTATGGTACTCATTTACATTAGACTTTAGCAATTGACTTGCTTTGTTCAATAAATGTGAAAAGTGATGAGAACCATTTTTCAACCAAAATGTTGACAGCCATCGTGGTGTCTTTGTTTCTCTTTTCCTTGAGGTTTACCATGTACCAGATAGTGGGATATGCTTGGGTCCCAAAATAAAGATAATATGAAAGAGAAACACAGCTATACAGCCTACAAAGACAAAATAGAATTGAGAAGTCTTAGTTATAGACTACTAAAAGTTGAGAATTGTATTCATTATTGTAGTATAACTTATTCAAAACTCATCCATAAACTATTTTTCATGATATAAGCAAAGAGGCAAGCAAGCCGTCAAAACAAGCAAGTAGGAAAATATTTAAAATGTAATATAAATGATAAAAAAGAGAATAGCATCATAAATATCTAAACAAAATTTACCTACAGGAAAACACTTTCAAGCATTATTGTCTCAAGTGACTCCACAGATTAGGAGTGCCTCCTATGTTACTTACTCAAAATGCCAGAGTTTCACTTGAAATATCTTAAACATTGAAAAATATGTATGTTTATGTGCTTAGGAATCATACGCCTCTAAGGATGAGCTTGGTGGAGACAAAAAATACTTCATAAAACTTCAGAAATGATTTTTTTAGCACTAAGGTAAAAATCATATTCAGAATAATAAGAACTCCACATTTGCAATTTAGGCTCTAAATTGGTTTGTAGTAGCATCTAGTAATTATATGAAGGTCAATTTAGTTATTAATTTTCATGATTTCATACTTCTTATATGATACAGAAAGAAAGGCCCAGCCTGAGGAGGACCATTTTCCTGTTATTATCTTCTCTTTAAACCCACATCTTATGTTCTCACAGTCTATACAGTTTATAAAGCACTATTTCTTAAAGACATGTGGTTTCTAATTATAGCAGGAACATTAACACCTAGCAGTGGAAATACATGAGAGACAACATCTATGTGTGTTATGCTTCTATGTAGAATAAAGAAATTGTTAATGAAGTTACATAGGAAAATAGGAGAGTATTTTTTAGAACTACACAATGAAAATGTATAACGAAAAGATTTGTTTGCTGTGTGAAAATGTATGTAGAATGTAGCTCATGGAAGCACCCCACCACCAAAGCATCTGTTCCCTTTGGCACTGACAAGGTATAATTTTAGAAAATCAAATTAAACTATAGTCTATAGTCTGGATAAATCACCATTGATTAATGGTGTGACACACAAAAGTATTTTTAAATAGTTTCAGAATAAAAGCTCTTTAAAGGATAAAATACTTTAAAACTTGACCAGTGATGTTTTAGAGGTTGCCTATGTGTATGTACCTTTCTAAGGAAATACATTGGTCCAAAAGGTGGTGAAAATCCAAGGGCATCTCATTCTTTCACTCTGTGCCTGAGCAGCTAGAGACTGCTTAATAAGGCTAAATGACAATTTGCTATATAAGAAACACTATGAGTTAAAAGGTTAAAATTAGCATTGCCAATCTGCCTTTTTTATTCTTTTGAGTATACAAGTATGGTGGCTATGGATAACGTATACATTTAGTATCAAGATGAAAACCTTTATATATCAAACTAAAAATTATCAAACATAAACAATACAAAATTTATGTTCCGCAATTTTAAGTAATGTGTCTAATCACCCATAAAATGGTTAATTTACTTCTCTAAAAATTAATTTTATTTTTTCCCACACTTTGCAAATATAATTTATCTTTGTTCAACCTAATGTAATTCAACTTCTCCAAATTTGGACTAAACCAGAATTGTTAGTTTTAATTTACCATGTCTGTCCATTATAGAATACTTTATGTGGTAAAAAGCTTTAACTTATATGGGGGTAGATACTAGAAGGAAATTTTTATTTTTATTTATTTATTTATTTTTTTTTTTTTGTAGAGACAGAGTCTCACTTTATCACCCTTGGTAGGGTGCCATGGTGTCACACAGCTCACAGCAACCTCCAACTCCTGGGCTTAGGTGATTCACTTGCCTCAGCCTCCCAAGTAGCTGGTACCACAGGTGCCCACCACAATGCCCTGCTATTTTTTTGTTGTTGTATTTTGGCCAGGCCAGGTTTGAACCCACCACCCTCAGTATATGGGGCCAGCGCCCTACTCACTGAGCCACAGGCAGCTCCTGGAAATTATTCTTTTGCATAAAGGTTATATGTCAATTGTTAACTTTCCTAAATTTTTTCTAAATTGGTATCAAAGGGAAGACATTTGAAAATGTTTAATACATGCAATCACACAGTGAAAAATTAATAGACTGATCTAGATAGAATTTAATTGAGTACAAGTAATAATTAAGGGGATATAATTATAAAACTTGAGGCAAATATGAAAATGCTGATTTAAAAGAAGGTGGAATGGGATTCTCAAGTAATGTATACAAATGCATACAAATGAGAAAGATATGACTAGTTGTTCTATAATTCAATGGAAGGAAGTCCACTAAAACAAAAATATTTAAGGTATAACTATATTACAAATTGCTTTTATATTTGAAATATAACCTTCTATTTTCCCACACTTTTCCTTATACCTACTTCATGGATTCTCCGTTCTCCAGCGATTTCCCATCATTGGCCATTACACGTATGTGTCACATTGCCAACTGCGTTAATCCCAGTCACTACTACATCTCCGGTATCTAGTGTATATTACTCAGTAAATATTTAGAGAAATGATTCTTTCATTATAGGGGTATTTGGTTTGTCGTCCTAATTTCCTTTCTCATAGATTATTAAAACCACAAGTTAGCCATATTTAATATTAGCTCCATCTTTTAGCAAGGCAGCTTGCATGAGCAGAAAAGCTTTCTTTATACAAATCATTAGAAATATTTATTAGAAATTTCTTAGATATATTACTAAATGAGCCCATTTTAACCATAAAAAATAGTTACTGCCACTGGTCTACAACAGCAAATGTAAGATCTGAGCAGCTTTTAAGAACTAATACATTTTAATAAAGGTTGTATTGATAGACATTAAAGAAGAAGTGGTAGTATACTATATTAATCAGTTTTATTGCAAAAGTCCTATTATTCACATTACAGATAGGGTGACTATCTGAAAGAAACTGAAATGAACAGAAGATAAAAAATTAAGAAGCCAAAAGGGGGAAAGTCCAAAAAGGAACTAAAAATGGAAATACATAATCAAGGGAATGCTTCCTTTATTTAAACACCTCTTGGCACATTTTTTAAAAGTATGATGATATTTCATACATTTTTGCCCAAGCAACTTTATTTAGCTGCCTGTTTACCTTTCTGCAAAGCCTCATTACCCATAAAAACAAAGAATGAAGTTGATTAATGTGCTCTAAGTGTGATGTTCACATTGTAATTTTCATATACGTAAATGGATGCTTCTGCAGTATTTTGTTTGATAATTTACAGAGTTAGCACCGTCCAAACCACTAATCAGTTTCTTTTTATGATGACAGCTGCAGTAGATTCTTTTGGAATGCTAATTTTCATTAGTGTCTTCCCTTCCTCTGGACTGGATTCCTGGCTCAGGAATGATTTCATCACTGCAAACTAAAGTTAGAGAGGAAAGACATTTGGGTTATTCTTTTCTAAAAGTGCACACAGATAAAAAGAACTGAAAAAAATGGGTGGATTTCAAATACGTGAATTGAATATAAATAACATGTACACTATCTGAAAGTTCATGACTTTCATAAAAAATTTGGGTTTCAGTTTTTGCCAACTAAACTTGCTGAGGTTGATATGTTTTTTGGCAAGGGCTTTAAATATAGCAAAATAACAGTGTCTGTCAATTTGGGAGGAAAATTAAAATGTTAATTCTATTTATTAATTAAACAGTAACATTTTATTAATTAATAGATATGATTGGTAATTTTCTATTGGTATTTTTATGCATTTCTATAATTTTTTTTCAATTTATATGTATTTTATTATTCTTCATTACATTATTTCCCCTCACCCCCCAGTGGTAAGACAGAATCTATTCACAGAAAAGATAATATAATTCTGCTCTAATTTTGGTTATTTCTTTTCTTCTGCTGGGTTTGGGATTGGAATATTCTTCCGTTTCCAGTTGCTTGAGATGTCCCATTAAGTTGTTGACTTCCTCTCTTTCCGTTTTCTTGAGGAAGACTTGCAGTGCTATAAATTTCCCTCTTAGGACTGCCTTTTTCCCAATCAATTGTCCCAGCCAGCACTGACCTCAAATAAAAGAGTTGAAATGTCCCTGGCAACTCGATAGTAGGAGTCTACTAGCAGCTCTAGTATAACTCTCTCCAGTGCTCTCTGAGCTCAGGAGGGCCTCCAGTAAGTAACATAGTCTGGGAAGGTTGATGCCTCCTTCCCCGCCTTGCCCCTCTGTCACACCTAGTCTCTGGAGACCCCACAGAGCTGTGATCCAGTTCCCTTCAATGAGCAGATGCTCCACAGGTTTGCACCTGCCTAGGTCACAGGAGGGTCTGTGGATCCTCAGCCAGTCTGCCAGTCTCTGTCATGTTTGGCAGGGGGAGGTAAGGCCTAACAACCTGGGTATTTGATTGGGGCTGGGGCAAATCACTCAGTTCCAGCCTGTCCCTGATTGATGCTGCTGATAGAACAGAACAAATTCACAGAACTTTTCCCGTGTGGATCAGATGTTGGGCTCAAATAGGTCTGACTCAGTCTGTGACTTCCAGCCCTTTGTCTTAGCTTTCATCCCCTAAGGGCCAGGTGCATCTGAAGCTGAGTAAAGCATTCTCTACTTTGGGAATTGGCTTTCCCAGCACATATTCTAATCCCCATGCTCTGCACAAGCTAGTACTGCCTCAGGCATACCCTTTACTCCCTGGGCCTGAGCCTTTGCAGCAGGACTGCTCTGCAGGTTGCTGCCACCCAGAGAGACTGGGAATGTCTCCTCAAAACATCCCCAGGGGTCTGAGCCCCACTTCCATTGTTCTCCCAGCTGCAGCTCCCACTCTGTGCCTGAGGGGACTGCCTCTTCACTTGGCCTCCTTTTGGCGGCTCACTTTCCTCTTACCACTCCTGAGCCAGAAAATCAGCACAGATCAGCAACTGTCGGTGCCCCATCCACAATCCTTGAGAAAATGTCCAAGAATCTGGACTCCATGGGGGACAGACCTCTAGACCTCGGAGGGGGGGGAGAGTGGAGAGGAGTGCTGGGAGTTCAAATTTGCAGGTAGAGAATATATACAGTTTTATGCCAGGCAGGAGAGGGTCATGGCACCCTAGTAGGGGAAGGAGGTCTGGTTTTTAGAGGGTCTCTCCCGTGGGGTAGAGTGAGAGGACATCTGAACACTGCTTGCTTGTTTGTGTGGAAACATGGTGTATACTGTGAGCCATTCTCATGTGGGAGGGGACTCCTGTCCGCTTAGCAATTTTCTTCATATCTTTTGCTTTTATCCTTGGGTCGCAAGTCGCCCCATCAGGGTTGATGTGCATTTTTTGACCTTCTCTTTTGGCTCAGATCCAAACCATTGGCTTTCTTGCTAAATTTCTGTCCTTTAACTCTCCTTCTGGATGGGAGCCTCTGCAGAAAGCTGGCTACAGCTCCTATACTATTATTATTATTTCTTTTTTTTCTAGTCCATTTTATTCTTTGTCAATCAATTTCCCATTTATGGACCCTCACTCTGAGGCCTATCCTGGGGCGCCACAGCATTGGACTAGCTCAAGGAGACCTTGATCATCTGGTATAGAGGTCCTTGTAGATTTGGCCTTTGAAAGCATGTAAGTGGTAGGTCACCAATGTGATATACTTTTGGGGTTTTTTTTTCCTTCTGTATTTGGTAGAGGTGAGGTCTTATTTCCAACCAGACTCTTAAGAAGCTCTTGACCTTGAGAGATTCACCCAACCCAGATTCCCAGAGGTTGGGAATTAGGGATGCAGGTCAAAGCACATTATTGAACACCACAATTACTACTTTCTCTCTCTTTCTGTTCTTCTCTTCTTTTTGTCAATCTGTCCTTCTCCCCCCCTTCCTTTTTTCTACTCTCTTTTTCTATCTTTTCTACCTTCTTGATCGTCCCTCTTCTCTTCCTCTTCATATTATAGCAAAAATACATTTCACCACCTAAGGACAGAGACAGGTAACGTAAAGGGGAGAAAGAAGAGAAAGAAAATAGTAGTGTAAGGAAGCAGATGAAAATAAAATGCTCATGAGATCTTTGAGGGCTGCAATCTCATGAGCATTTTATTTTCATCTGCTTCCTTACACTACTATTTTCTTTCTCTTCTTTCTCCCCTTGGGGGGGAGTATGGGTGGAGGGAGGGCAATTGGTGGGATCACACCTACGGTGCATCTTAGCAGGGTACTGGGGAAACTTATTAAATGTAGAGTATCAATGTCTTTATATAGTGATCAAGAAAATGCCATGAAGGCTAT
>CAUYON010030177.1:0-18610 GCA_963573935.1 Arctocebus calabarensis
AGCCCAGGAATTGGAGGTTGCTGTGAGCTGTGTGACGCCACAGCACTCTACCAAGGGTGATAAAGTGAGACTCTGTCTCTACAAAAATAAAAAAACAAAGAATTCTTCTCCACACACCATTCCCCAGGCCTTTTATTTTTAATTTTTTAACTGTTTTTCTTTTTTTTAAGACAAAGTCTCACTCTGTCACCCTGGGTAGAGTGCTGTGGTATCATAGCTCACAGCAACCTCAAACTCTTGGGCTCAAAGGATCCTCTTGCTTCAGCCTCCCGAATAGCTGGGACTACAGGCCCCTGCCACCAGCCTGGCTGGTGAGTCAGGTCTCACTCTTGCTTGGGCTGGTTTCCAACTCCAGAGCTCAGGAGATCCATCTGCTTTGGCCTTCCCGAAGGGCTAGGATTACGGGCATGAACTACCATGCCCAGCCCTCCCCAAGCCTTTTAAATTCAATGTTTCCCAAACTTTTTAAATCACAAGGACTTTTTTTTTTCTCTTTCTTCTTTTTTTTTTGAGATAGAGTCTCACCATGTCACCCTTGATTGAGTGCTGTGGCATCACAACTGACAGAAACCTCAAACTCTTGGGTTTAAGTGATTCTCTTGCCTAAGCTCCCAAGTAGCTGGGACTACAGGTACCTGCCACAATGCCCGGCTATTTTGTGGTTTGTGGTTGGCCTGGGCTGGATTCGAACCCAGCAGCTCCGGTGTATATGGCTGGCACCATAGCTGCTGAGCTACAGATGCCAAGCCACAAGGACTTTTCTTTCAAAGAACACCTATTAATATCCAGCAAAACAATCTGGTAAGTATGGCATAATTACCCAAGTCTAAATTCCCCAAGTACATTCAAATGCTGTGTACCCCAGAAAAGGAACTCTGCAGCCCACTTCCCCCAAAGCTACCTGCTCAGGGATTCCCTATAGCCCTCAAACCATGGCACCATCCTGCATAGATGCCTAACAACTGACACACCCCTTTTTTCCCATTTTAGATTCACAACCTTCCCTGAGGTGGGGCCCTTTATTTAACCCATTTTAGAGAAATGTAAACTGAGCCTCAAGAAATTAACTGCTAGGGGAAAACAATTTTTCCCCATTTTTAAGTGGCCACTGGGGAGTGTGTATAGGTGAGCGGTTTGCGTATCTGTGGAACCGTGGGTTGATCAGATGTGGGCGTCAAACTCTAAAGTCCACCATTTTTTCACTCTCCTGTGTGAGTTTCCTGACGTGGGGACCACTGACTAGATGACCAAGTCCAGTGCAAAACCCTGCAGTGTGACTTATCAAGACTATAAAAACATGGGGCAAGGGTGGTGGGTGTGAGGGGAAGCAGGGGAGAGAGAAGTGGGTTCCCAGTCTTGGTCCTCTCCCAGCAGCACCCTGCCCGAGGGGCAGCAGCGGGGGACATGGGCGCGGGCACTCACCGAGTATGCGGATCTGCGTGACGGCCCCGTGAAGGCCGAAGAGCATCCAGAGCGGCTGCGAGGCGTCCACGCACAGCTGCATGCCGCCGGCCGCGCCGTTGTGGCTGAGGTGCAGCTCCCCGTCGGCGTTGACCACCAGGCCCAGAATGTCGCCGCTGTGCAGTGGCCCGGGCACGCGGCACACGGCCCAGAACTCCTTGCGGTCCACGAGGGCCTCGGGGCTGAAGGGCAGGTCCGCCGGCCGCAGCGAGCCGGGGTCGCACGTGGTGACGCCCACCGACAGCGCGCCCGGCCGAGCGCCGCCGGAGCGCGTGACCTTGATGAAGATGGTCTCGGCCACGCGCACCGGCCGGCTGGTGAAGACGAGCGCGCGATCATCGCGCCCGTGCTCCAGGCGCGCCACCGTCTGCTCGTCTAGGATGCGGACGTGCGCGCCGGCGCGCAGCGCGTGGAAGCGAAGGTCGCCGTCGAGCTGCGCCGGCAGCGCGCGGCTGTGCTGCGAGTTGAGCGAGTTCTGCGGGATGGGGCAGCCGGCGGCCGGCGTTCCCTCGTCGCTGTCAACGCCCGGCAGGTTGAGGTCGCATAGGCTCACCGAGAGACGCGCCTCGTCAGCCTCGCGCCGCAGCGACGGCCTCCGCAGTGCGGTGAAGGAGCGCGGCCGCAGGCAGTCCGGGAGCACCAGCTCGCTGTCTGCGCGGGAGAGACACGGCAGCCGTCACCCCCGGCTCCGGCCGGCCGCCCTGCCTTCTAACGCGTGCTAGGTTTTAGGGTTGGCACCGTTAAAATGCCGAAGTGTTTCACGGCAAAGAAAATGCTCGTGACAATAATGCGCAACGTCAGGAAGCCGGTGGTGCAGGACATCTAACTGTTAAAGGGAATAAGGCTGGAGGTAAAGACACCAAAATTAAAACTGTGTAATTGCTTCTAAATGCTCAGGAGCTTATGAGTGCTTTCTTTGTACATATGTGTATTTTCCTTATTTTCTACAATAAGTGTGTATTGCACTTTTAAAATTTTTTTAAATGTTCACGCCTGGGGTCCCCCCTTATTATCCCCAGCACCTAGAACAGGGCTGAGCACCCCATAGATCAACAGTAAATGTGGAAAACACTGATGACAACCTAACACTCCGGGAAGCCAGAGGGGGAACCGCCCCCCTTATGTAAATCATCCCACCTAATCCTAACAGTTACCTCTGAGGTTACCATTACCACACAAGGACACTGAGAGGGGGAGAAGTTAAAGAAATTTACCCAAGATTTCATTTGGAAACTGACTTAACTGCCAATCAAACTCTTTCTTTTGTTAATCATACAGGTAATAAAAACTGTATTCTATACAAAACAATTCAGCAAAAAGAAAAAATAATTGCCTGGCAGCCCCATCACATAGAGGAAAACCTTTTTTTTTTTTTTTTTTTTTGAGACAGAGTCTCGTTCTGTCTAGAGTGCTGCACTGGTGTCATCATAACTCACTACAACCTCAAACTCTTAGGCTCAAGAGACCCTATTATATTAGCCTCCTGGGTTGCTGGGACTGTAGGCATATACCATCTCCTGGCTAATTTTTTTTTTTTTTTCTGTAAAAAAGGAGACTCTGTTGCCCAGAGTGGTCTTGAACTTTTGACCTCAAGCCATCTTCCCATCTCAACCTCTCCAAGGGTTAGAATTACAGGCATGAGCCACCTCCTCTGGCCAGCACTTTCAATATTTTTGTATGACCTTTTAGCCTTTTTAAAAGGTGCTTTTGTTTGTTTGTTTTGAGACAGAGTCTGGCTCTGTTTTACTCAGGCTAAAGTGCCAGGGCCTCAACCTTGATGATGGCAACCTCACACTCCTGGGTTCAAGCTATCTTCCTGCCTCAGCCTCCAAAGTAGCTGGAACTACAGGTGCCCACTACAGTGCCTTTGGAGACAGGGTCTTGCTTTTTTGCTCAGGCTGGTCTTGAATTCCTGCCTTCCACCTGCCTTGGTCTCTCAGAATGCTAGGATTACAAATGTGAGCTGCCACACCTGGCCTTAAAATGTATTTTTGATTACTTTTTTAATACAAAAATTGAGTCATGCTATATAAATCACCAGTAGTTTTTAACCTTTTATGGGTAATAAACTACTTTGAAAATTTCATAACTTTGACCTGTCTCCCCAGAAAAGTATACATTCTCACAAAATTCTGTGGATAGTTTCAGAGTATTCATGAACTGCATAAGGCCATCAATAGGCATGGAATCCAGGCTAAGAACCCCACTATACATATTTCCTTTTTTTATAACTAGCTGTTATAACTTACTATATCCTGAACACCTATCCATGCCTGTAACTGTTTCCAATACCATATCCCTCTAATGGCTATGTTATGTCTTGCTTTATGGAATCCATAACTTATAATAAAAATAATCACCAGGTGCCATGTATTACACCTGCATTTCATCCTTGAAGCAGCCCCTGGAGGTATTCCCACTTTATAGATATATCTCAGAAATGTTATGACAGGTAACCAAGTGGCAGATCCAGGACTGAAGCAAAGTCTGCCCCACTCCCAATACCCAGTCTTCACTTCCAGGCCCTCCTTGTTTATCTAATACACTTTTTTAAAATGTAGAAATGGGGTCTTGCCCAGGCTGGTCTCAAACGATCCTCTCACCTTGGCCTCCCAAAGTACCCCTCCTGTTTGTTTAATTCCTTTTGCAGAAGTCAATGTCCCCAGATTTGGCAAGTGCCACTGTAAGCCACACCATAGACCAATCCCTTCCTGGACACTTCTCTCTGTGCCTCTCCAAGGAAGAATGTGTGCCTTCCCTTCAGGAACTAGGTAAGGAGTACTCCAGAGGTACTCCTGAACAGATCAAGGGTTCTCATGTATAACAGCAAAGTTTGAAAGATTAGTCTGGTAGGGATGGCAGAGCCCAGAATTCAGCTCTAGCTGAACTTAGAGATGGTCAGTAGTGCCTCCTTCTTTTTGTTATGCCCACCTCCTCCCTGCCCCTTATAAGAAGTGTGTTGTCTGGGCTCCAGCGAGGTTTGGATGCTGGGTGCTCCGCTCACCCTGCAGCTCTATAGAAGCCTCCTGGGGCCTAGCTGGCTGGGGTTTCCCAGCATTGAGCTGGTGAGGAGGAGGGAGCCAGCTGGAAAATGCAATTATTCCAGGGAATTGACTCTGTGACAGTGATGGTACAGAGAGGTTGGGGGGTGGTGGGGAGGCAGGGGCAGAGGTGAGAAGGATGTGGGCAGGATTGGGAGGTGTGAGAGAAGCTGGGGAGCACCTATGGGCTGACCTGGACCTGGGAACAGTCCCTGCTCCCTCACCCCTCAGGGAGTCCAGGCACTGGCCCTTGAGGACTCCAGAGGGTGGGACACAGAGAGGGGCAGGGTGGCAACAGCAGAGAGAAGAGAATGCAGAGTCTACAGGAACAGAGCCCAGGAGCATATAGCCCCCACACTCCCCCCACCCACAACCTCAGGACAATCAGTCAGGAGGTCCTGGAGCTGGGAAGACTCTCAGCACATAATCCTAAATCTGTCTTCTGCCCCTTCAGGAGTCCTCTTCTACGTGAGCATGCCCACTAACTCCAGGCAACTAGTTCCACTGCTATGCTAATCTGTCTTTTAAAGGGTGTTTCCTCTGGTTACACAGGTCGTTGGGGGTGGGGGAAGTGCTTCCTTCTCCCAAACCTAAATCTACCTCCTTGTATGTAACCCCTGGCCTACTGGATTACCTGTCAGCCCAGTACTGAAGACAACTCTCCTTATACTTACACACTTTCCCACCTCTTAGACAATGAACAGAACCAGACTCAGTATTCCAGAGGTACTCCTGACCAGCTCGAGGCACAGTGTGCCCGTCACCTTCCTTGATATATACACTATACTTCTAATAATGCAACCTAAGCCTACTTTAGGTTTTCTTAGTAATCAAAATTCATATGCAGGATAGGAACACAGTTAAGTGCGGTGAATTTGAAGTCTTCAACCTGGGTTCAAATCTTGGCTGTGTCACTTCCTGTATGACAAGGCTGTATAACTGAACGAGTAGCTTAACTTCGTGGAGGCTCTCTTCTTCAATAGTGAAATCAGCATATCTACTCATTTCATAAACTCTATATTTGAAAATCCCCTTAGAAGGGATGCTGTGGGCCCGGCGCCTGTGGCTCAACGGGCTAAGGCACCAGCTACGTACACCTGAGCTGGAGGGTTCGAATCCAGCCCGGACCTGCCAAACAACAATGACGGGTGCAACCAAAAAAGGTGGCCAGGCGTTGTGGCGGGCACCTATAGTCCCAGCTACTTGGGAGGCGGAGGCATGAGACTCGCTTGTGCCTAGGAATTGTAGGTTGCTGTGAGCTGTGATGCCACAGCACTCTATCCAGGGTGACAGCTTGAGGCTCTGTCTCAAAAAAAAAGAAGGGATGCTGTGAAGATGAAATGGAATAAGGGATATAGGGCACCCAGTAGGGTACTTGGCACATAATAATTAGGTTAATATCTGCCACTGTTACTATTCACATGCCACATGGTTCAGAAGTATATGGGCTTCGCAGTGATCTAAGCCTGGGTTTAAATATCTGATCCAGTCCTTGACTGGGCCTTTGGATAAGCAACTTTCCTCCCAACCTGAAATGATTCACCTAGGGAACAGGAGTAATAATACCTGCCTTGAGATG
The DNA here is from genome assembly GCA_963573935.1 of Arctocebus calabarensis. Taxonomy (NCBI): domain Eukaryota; kingdom Metazoa; phylum Chordata; class Mammalia; order Primates; family Lorisidae; genus Arctocebus; species Arctocebus calabarensis. The sequence goes on from CAUYON010030177.1 coordinate 6,082, forward strand.
TGATTGTAAGAATCAGAAGTAGAGTGGGACACCCATGGTACCCAGAAGGTACCTGATAACTTCGCTATTATTTGCTCAAGTTGAGCAAAATCTCAACCAAAAGTCAGGTCAAGGCCCAGGGCAGTGGCTCACACCTGTAATCCTAGCACTCTGGGAGGCCAAGGCAGACGAGTTCAAGAGCAGCCTGAGTAAAAGCCAGACCTCATCTCTAAAATTAGCCAGGCGTTGTGGTGGATGCCTGTAGTCCCAGCTACTTGGGAGGCTGAGGCAAGAGGATCACTTGAGCTCAAGATTTTGAGGTTGCTGTGATCTATGACACCACAACACTCTACCAAGGGCGACAAAGTAAGACTGTCTCAAAACAAACAAACAAAACAAACAAAAGTCAGGTCGGTCCACCTGTACTCAGATCATTGACTTTTTAAACCTTAATGTAGGACTTCACATCAGTCTTGAGGGGTATCCAGGAAATAGTCATTGAATGAAGTCACTGACTAAAGACTAGGGAAAAGCAGCTGTAAAGTAGAGATTAGAGGAGAAAAAAAGAGAAAGAAGGTGAAACATTGGAGGATGGGGGAAGGGGAGAGGGTAGTGAGATGACCCCTTTAGTCTTGTTTAAAATATTACTGGAGTTGGCAAGGGAGGCACAGGAGCCACTGGGGGACAGCTAAGATAGAATGACTCCTGGGGCCAGTGCCCAGCCCAAGCATGTCTTCTCTCCCTTCCCCTGCACTCCTCAGGGGAGAAGCAGCTGCAAGCAGCCAGCAAGCTCTAAAATAACCATCCCACCAGTGGGCCCAGCAGTGTCGAGGCCCTGAAATAGATGAAACTCTAGATGGAGGAGCTGGGCAGAGCGCCTTCCACACAAGGGACAGCAAAGGTCGCAGCTGAGTGAGCTGAAATCAAGTTGGAGGTCAGGCAAGTGTCTGGGCCCCCCAAGCCATGAGAGAACACCATGGGGCCAATCTCAGCCCAGGACTGCACCTGGGGTAGGGCTTAGGAAGACCAAATGGCAACCTGTAACTCTGCGTGGTGGGGTGGCCCCACATTTAGAAGCAACAAGTTATGTAATCAAGGCTAGACACACAAGGCCCATTTTGGAAGTGTTTATGATAGGGGAGGCCCCCAGAGATGCTGCTGAACTGACTCCCCTTGTATGCCTCCTCTTTCAGGAATGAGATGGTCAGTTTTTACCGCCTGTCTGTTCTGCTGTCTGGCGGTGGCTCTACAGATGCCCAGGAACACGGCAGAAATAACCAGGCCCTGAAAGGGCTTGGAGGTCCAGGCCAGGTGTGTCCTCCCCCTGGAGTGGCAGTCAGGGTACCTACTCACTGACGTACTGTGTTCCCAGCCCTAGGCAGCAGGTTTGTATACAGGAAGGAGCCAGGCCCTGGGCCCTAGGGAGCCAACAGCCACCAGGAAAGCCAAGGCTTAGAAGCAGGAAAATATCTGAACACAATTAAGTTACAAGAGTCTTAGCATCTCAGATCAGACAGGACCTTAGAGAAATGAGGAACTAAGGAACTAGGAAATCCATTTATCCCTGTCCAGTTCTCACTCTGCCTCAGCTAGAATGCCCCTAGGGACAGGAAGCTCACTACCTACCAAGACTACCTTTCCTATATCTTTAAATAAATTAGAAAAACTCTCCTTGTATGGATCTATATGTATCCTAGATCCACTTCTTCTGGCTCCCTCTGAGTCTTCTCTTCTTTGAGATAATTATCCCCTTTAGGATAAAGATCTCCAACTGAGACTGAGGTCCCCTTCCTGTTTCAGAGTGGCTTAGGGAAGGCATCCTGGAAGAACAGGATTTGACCTGGGTTGAAGGATAGGAGGGTTGGGATTCACAGACATGCGAGGCTTGCAGGTGGGAAAACTGTCCCCAAATACCTGGAGAAGGGTCTGGGCAAGGCCAGCAAGGACAGAGGGACAGAAAGGGGAGAGGGCCAAGGTCGAGGGGGCTACCCCATGGGGCCAGCTATCACTCAGAGAGCCACCCAGTTCTGACACATGCTGCCAAGAGAGCAGGGTAACCATGGCAGGGCCTGAGCACTGGTTGGGGGGGGACCTGAAGCAGGCAAGAGCCTGCTTTAAAGCTGGGCCTGCCACAGTTAGAATCTTGTTTGTTTACATTCTCACATCCGGAGCAGTGCATAATCTTTAACCATGGGTCAGCCTGCAGCCACTGGCCGGCTGGTGGGTATCTCCGGCCCCTGTTTGGAAGGCCTGCCAGCCAACCCATTTACCGTCTCTATAAACATCCTCCTGCTGGCGCACGTCAGCACCACAGGGCAAGGGAAGGAGCTGGGGAGGGTGGGTGTGTGGCTAGGATGGGCAGGGGTGGGGGGGCCTCCATCTCTCTGGGCAGCGCTCTGAAACCCACACCCCAGAAAGCGAGGAGAAACAAACATGCTTTCTGAGGCTCATGAAGGGAAGGGCAGGATGTTCTAGAATCACTCACAGTCACAGACTCTTAGATTTATAGAATCATCAAGCCATAGGAGCTTATAGAGCCTCAGAATCACCTGGTCTATTGGGTCTCAAACATTTTTGTTTTTAAGCAGAATACTTTTTTTTTTTTTTGAGACAGAGTCTCACTGTGTGGCCCTCGGTAGAGTGCCATGGCATCCCAGCTCACAGCAACCTCAAACTCTTGGGTTTAAGCAATTCTCTTGCCTCAGCCTCCTAAGTAGCTGGGACTACAGACGCCTGCCACAATGCCCGACCATTTTTTGGGTGCAGTTGTCATTGTTGTTTAGCAGGCCCGGGCCAGCTCGAACCTGCCAGCTTCAATGTATGTGACTGGCGCCCTACTCACTGAGCTACAGGTGCCAAGCCTATATGGTTTTACTTTCATTCAGCTATGGAGACTTGGCTGTAAAGCCCCCTCTTCTAAGAGGGCTGGCTTGGGGGTTTGTCTTTTTTGGGGGGTGGAGAAGGGTGGTGCTTTTAAATTAGATATTCCTTCTTAACCTAAAAACAACAGCCCTTACCATTTGCATAAACACTTTCACATGTCTACCAACCACACAACTATCTCTGAGGTATAATTATGCCCAAATAATAGATGAGGAGGGCGAGGCACAGAGAAGCTAAAGAACTGCCTAGCACTGGTGAGTGGCCAAATCAAATCTTGATTCAGTCAGTCTCCTGTACTTGAAATGTGGGCTTAGTCCCCAATACTGCATGGCCTCAGCTCCTCCCTACACACAGACCTCACCCTGAGTCCCCTAGGTCTCACCAAGGTCCTTAGATCTTTATGATGGGTCTAGCTGCAAACATGAAATTGCCATTTCTGTAAGTTAAAAATAGTCCAATATTGGCAATTACATATATTCACTGTGGCAGAAAACCAGAGTGCTTGGTAAACAAGAGGACTGGAAAAAGACCTTGGGAGCCTCCAGGGAACTATAAGGCAGACCCAACCTCAGCCCCGAATTGGGCATCCTTACCACCCCAGTACTCCTCTTCCTGGTACCAGCACTGCTGGGGCACTGGTGGCCTATCTGTGCCCAAAATGTGTGGCTAGTCCTTGATGCCTTGAGCTCTCATGAACTCTACTCTGGAAGGCACAGGGGATACCCGTACTTAACAGGGAGATCAGATGGACTCGTCTAGAAAATCTGGGAGACAATGTAGCCCAAGCTCCTGGGTTTAAATCCCAGCACCACCAACTGCCAGCTGTGTGACTTTGCGCAAGTTATTAGACCTCTCTGAGCCTCTGTTCCCTTGTCTGCAATATGAGGGCAATAATGACTTTCTTTACATACAAAGAGGATTTATGCTATCTTCCTAAACAGCAGTACAATACATGCTTCAAGACGCTGATTCCAGTTAGACCTCCATATGCTTCAAGAAGAAGTGGAGGGCTGCCTTGAAGAGGGGAGGTCAAGGAAGGCTTCCCAGGGGAAAAGAGGGTTTGGTCTGGGGCACTGATGCAATTGGCAGAATTTGGGGTGAGCAGAAATGAAGAGCCTGGAAGAGTCTTTGAAACAGAAGGAACAACCAGATTTTTTTCTTAAACAAAAGGAAATGAAAATTGTCAAAGAAGAGGAAATCATGATCAGTATCCTCAACTGTCCCCCCACAAGAGCTGGCTCAGGCTCCTTAAACTAATATTTGCCTCTTGGCCCCTGGCAACCACTGCTGAGGGTAAATATTGGTTTAGCCTGGGAAGCAGAAGCCCCAGATGGCAGTGTGGTCCTCAGCTGGGGATCGCACACTCTTGGTGCTGCTTAAGCTGAGGCACATCCTGACAAGGTAACTTGTCAGGTCCCTACCTCCGGAGTGCACAGCCTCTCACTGCAGGGCAGCAAGGCTGGCCTGCCACCCCTGAGAACCAAGCCAGCAGCATCCTGACCCCCAGAAGGCTACCCCAAGAGTCTCCATACAACTCTTTCCTCCTACGCACATGGAAGGATAAAACAGAATGCCACGATTCCTTAGGAGCCCCCCCATACCTTCCCAGCACCCTCCTGGGCTCAGCTACTGCCACTCAGATGTGCCAATAGGTCTCCTCACTTTGACTAAATTCCCAAATCAGCCAGGGAGATCTGGATCCCCAGCCTGACCTGGCTTCTGTCCAGCTGGGAGAATTTGGGCAGGCCCCTCCCCTTCTCTGGGTCTTGTACTTCTCCACTTTTAACCACAATTCCTCCTATTGAACAACTTGACAACACAGAAGCTGCCGGAAGCTTTCTACTCTCATGGCTCTTTTCCCTGTGATGCATACACAACCCACACTGGTGCATGCCCCTCACCTCCACAAGTCACCCACTACCTTTCTACTTCATCTCTTCCCCCAAAGAATCTGCTCCCCTACTGACTGCTAGTGCCCCACTTCTGTGCCTATGCACACCCCTCCTGTCTGACTCAGATGATTCCTCCTCAACTAACCTGTTGTTTTTACCTCCATTTTTACCTCACTTGGATCTCATCTCCTACAGGAAGTCCTCCTGGATTGCTCCCTAGCTGCACTCTCACAGTTTTAACTCTTCAGTACACACTTAATTGCAGAACTGTATTTAGGCCACCTTACATCAGTCACATGGTGTATCCCTAGTAGAAACACCTTCCAAGAGAGGGGGTAGGTTTTAATTTTCCATCTCCTCCCTCTTCCCCTGCAGGGTGCCTGGGCTGTGGTGGGCGCAGAGGGATGCTCAGCACTGCGTACATGGAATCTTGGCTCACTCTTGGTGCTGCCAGGACTCATGGCTGCTCCTCCAGTCAGCTTTCCTGAGAGGAGCAAGAAGACTTTTAAAACTGGGAGAGAAGCTCCTCTCTCTAAGTATTAATCACCCCATAAAACTTGTGTTTATTTAGTTGCTGGCGGGCCCTTCTTCCTGGAGGTAGGAAGCTGTTATTCTTGGAGATACCCATCCTGGGCTTGGGCCAGCACGCCCCGAGGAAAGAGGGTGATCTGCTGAGCGCCTGCATAGTGGGAGGCAGGCCGGTTTGAGGCCTGCTAGGGCCATGCCATGGGCCACAATGTCCTTGCATTATGGTAATGGCAGGGAGGGTCAGTCAGGGAGAGACCGGCCTCTGCTCTGTCCAGGGACACAGCCCATCCACCCACAGCCTGACCTGCGTAGCTACTATGAGCCAGCCAGTCTGGGACGCCGTGAGTATGAGGAGCAGAAACGGATCAGGTGAGATTTAGAGGGCTGTGGCCACAGATTCCAGACAGAGGAAGGGCTAGGGTCGGTCTGGCAGAAAATCCCTAAAGATCAGAAGCTGGTTTTGAGAATAATCACCCAGGAAAGACTGGCCCAGCCTCAGAGCTGCCAAGACAGAGAACAACTTTCTTTAGAGGAGAGACAGCAGCTGGGAGGGGACACCAGGGAAGGCAAGAAGAGCCAGAGGACACAGGTCAAGGGACAGAGGGAAAGGCCCCAAGAGATACAGAAGGAATGAGTGGCGGGCAACTGAGAGAGCAAGAGGTGGATACAGGGGAAGAGAGGGCGAGGGAAGGAAACCAACCCCAAGGCTGTGCAGTAGGGCAGCTGGGTGACTCAGAGGCAGGGACACCAGCTGGGACAGAGAGCGTCGTGCCCACCTCAGAAATCTCTTGAATGGAATGCTTACTCTAACTCTTTTTTTACTTACCAAAAAAAAAATCAGTTTAGGAAGAACAGAATGAAGAGATATTTTAATCTGCTAATTGAATTTAGGGGTCATAATCGGTGTTTGAAAATGCCCAGGGATTATGATGATTTACAGTTCGGACGGGTGTACAGAGAGGAGCCTGTCGGGAAATCTAAATGAAACTGAAAATACCACTGCAAACCCATTTATAGTCAGAGAGGGGGTGGGGATGGACGCCTGGGCTCTGGTCCCCAGTGGGCCCTTCAGATCAGCTGTAGTCCTCTCCCAGCCCCTAAGGCTGGAAGCCCCAGTAACCTGGGCTGTTCTTCTTCACTCCCCCTGCCTAGACCTTCTGGGAACATGCAAGCCTTCTCTTCTAAGAAGCCTTCCTGGAGTCCATCCTCCCTCACTGACCTCAGCCCTCTCTGACTTCTTGCCTCCTTTTATGTTTAAACCTGCTACAGGGTAATGGAAAAGGCATTGCTTTTGGTATCAGAACATCCAGTTCGAGTCCCAGCTTCGCCACATCCCTACAAGGACAAGCCAAGCCTTCTGTATGCCTCAGTTATCTCCTTGCCAAGTGGGGATAAAAAACACTCCTTCTGGGGCCTGCTGCTGAGGGGTTAAATGAGATAACTGGATGGAAATCATCTCAGCAGATGGAAGGGATCCCGTGACCAGCGTTCAGTGACTTCCCTGACTTGCCGTTTTCTCTTGGGTTATTTTATGTTTGTTTCATCTCCTTACTTCCTAGTGAGCTGGGGCTGTCTGGGCAGGGTGGGCTCTGCCTCAACACCTCCCACCCCTTTTCTTCATCTAACAAGTCATCTGCCCTCCCATTCACCTATCCCACCACTCTCCCCTGCCCACCCTGCAAGCCGGGTACAAGAGTCACTCTGGAGAGGAGCTCCCCACCCCCCACCATCCTATGAGGACAGAGACATGTGGACAGACCCAGGTTCAGCCAATGCCTTGACAGAAGTGCAGGCACCATGTGGTGGGGACACAAGGGCAGAGAAGAGAATTCCACCTGTGAAATCTTAGGGGGAGGGGGCTTTAGAGGCCTTAAAGCTGAAGTGGGAACAACCAGAAAGGGCATTTTTTGCTTTGGGGAAGAGCAAGAAATGGTGCCCCACCCTTCTATCTGTCCACCCCCTAATAAGACTGAGCCTCTCTCGAGAGCAAAGACATTCTCTGTCCTCCACCTGGTGGTCAAGCCCTGGGCTAAGTCCTAGTATTCACGGCCATAATACAGATGAGAAGACTGAGGCTCAGGCAGACATGTCAAGCTACAGCTCAAATTTGAGCTTTGAGACTCCAGTGCCTTGAAGTGTAGGGCCCTGTGGATATCAGAGCAGCACCAAGGCATTCACAGGAACCTTGGGTCAAGCATTGCCCTCTCCAGGACAAGTAGGGTCAACTGATGGTCACTGACTCCCTACTGTGTGTCAGCTACTCTTCACAAGTCAGCTTTTTAAGTCTTTAAAAGAACCCAAAGAAAATATTTATTATTGCCCCGATTTTACAGATGAGGAAACTGAGGTCTCACCCCTTGGCCAGGGTGAGGCCAGAATCTGGTCTCACCCTGTTGGTCTCTGGAGTTCAGGCCCACAAGGTATGTAACCACTGTCCTTTCTGCCTCTGGCAGTGGCAGCCCTGCAGGGACACTCATTTCATGAGGTTGGGGAAGGTGAAAGGCACTGGGCAGGCAGTTGGGCTCCCTGCTCAGCTGCTGAGACCCAGAACAGCTGCATTTCAGGTGCTCAACATGTCAGGGCGAATGCAGAAACACTTTTATTGAGTTGAAAAACAGAAAGTTCCCAAACTTCTAGATAATAAAAATAGCCTCCTGATGTTTGGAACTCAAGAAACAGACAGGCTTCTGACTCATTTCTCTGTTTTCACTTTCAATGACTTTTTACTCCAATAAAGGTCTTTGTTGTTGTTATTGTTGTTTTTGTACAGACAGAGTCTCACTTTATCGCCCTGGGTGGAGTGATGTGGCGTCACACAGCTCACAGCAACCTCCAACTCCTGGCCTGGGGCGATTCTCTTGCCTCAGCCTCCTTAGTAGCTGGGACTATAGGCGCCCACCACAACGCCCGGCTATTTTTCTGTTTTTGCAGTTCGGCCGAGGACGAGTTTGAACCCGCCACCTTCCATATATGGGGCCGGTGCCCTACTTGATGAACAACAGGCACCGCCCCAATAAAGGTGTTTAAAAAAAGAGTTTCCCTGTTTCTAGGCTCTGAAGTTAGTAAGGGAAAAAAATAGTTTTCAACCACCTTTGTAACATTTTTCTCTGCAGGGAGAAGTGGGTAGAGATGGCAGAGGAAGGAATGAGTGATGTTTTAGCATGTACTGGTACCCAGGACTTTGCTGAGTATTTAACTCCCAGCCTCTTTTTTTTTTTTTTTTTTTGGAGACAGAGTCTCACTATGTCACCCTCAGTAGAGTGCCGTAGCATCACAGCTCATGGCCACCTCAAACTCTTGGCCTTAACTGATTCTCTTGCCTCAGCCTCCCAAGTAGCTGGGACTACAGGTGCCTGCCACAATGCCCAGCTATTTTTCTATTGCAGTTGTCAACAGAAAAATATTGCTTAGCTGGGCCAGGCTGGGTTTGAACTCGCCAGCCTCAGAGCATGTGGCTGGTGCCATAACCACTGTGCTACAGGCACCAAGCCAACTCCCAGCCTCTTTAATTTAATAACCCTAGCAACCCATTTTACAGATGAGGAAGCTGAAGTTCGTGCAGGCTCTACCTAAAGACAAAGCCAGTTTGCTGATAGGCTGATCTGTACCCAGAATCTACATGTGCACAGGTATAGCCAAGCGGTAAGGATCCTGGACCTAGAGCCAAGTGACTTGGGTTCTAGTCCCACATTCACCACAAACTCACTGTGTGCCCCATGGAAGTCTTAGAGTCTTTGCAGCCCCTTCTGGCTCTGCCATTTGTGTTGCTGCTGGGAAGCCTGGCACCTAGCGTTCCAGGCAGCCTTCTGGTCCTCCTCCTTGCCCCAGTGGATGTCTGCTCTCTTGTTCCCCTGAAGTTGCTGCTGGCAAAGTCTTACTTCCCCCCCAGTATGTTCCTTCTGCTCCTACTCTTATCCTTGTACCAAACATCCTTGGAGCCCAGCCTGCTGACAGGCTGCAGAGCCCAGGGGCTGAGAGCCCAGAGCTGGAGACTCAGAGCCAAGTACAGGCTCTACTACTCCTGGGACCTGTGACTCAAACTCCCTGAACCCAAGTCTCCACCCCTATGGGCCCAGCAATGGAGTCTGCCTCCCAGGGCTGCTCTGAGAACAAGCAACAGTGACGTAGATACCTGAGGCACATTCATAGTGCTCTGTACATTATGGTTGTGATGATTAATATTAACTACTTCCTGGCACCGCTCACAGGCACCACCAGAGGGGCTGCAGAGGGAAGAAATCTCACCCAGCCTCCACCTGTCAAAGCTGCAGGCCTGCAGGAAAGGGCTCTCTGCAGTTCACTCAGGGCTCCCTGGGCTGCCACCGGTCAAGGAGGGTCCCTAGGCCTGATGATCGAACGCCTAGAGGCTGAGGGGCATACCCCACAGTGGCCAGCACTCACCAAGCAGCTGGACGCCCCGCGTGAGGCCATAGACGTCCACCAGGGCCCACAGCGGGTCCGCCGTACAGACTCCACTGAAGAAGAGCATGACGGCAGAGTCGTTGATGCGGTGGAAGACGCGGCCCTTCTTGTCCACCCAGAAAGCGATGATGTTGCCCTCGTTGGCAAACTCCTCCGGCAGCGCCTTGGCCCAGAAACCGCTCTGGGACACCAGGTCAGGGCAGGCGTACTTGGGGAGCGAGTCGGGGTGGATGCGGGACGGGTCCTTGCTGGTGAAGCCCAGCCGCAGGGCCCCGCTCCAGCAGCACTGCTTCTTGGTGATCTGGGTAGCAGGGGTCAGCCTCTCACCCTCAGGCCCTCAGGCAGACTCCTAGAAGCGCCACGCCAGCCTCCCCAACCCCTTCGGTACCCTCCCCTCCCCCAGGGAGCCTGCCACACAGGGAGGGTCAGGAAAGGGAATGAAGAGGAAAGCAGGGCGCAGAGAGGAAAAGGCGGGGGAGGGGAGGGTGGTGCAGCGTGTGGCCTGGGGTAGCAGCAGGCAGTGGCTGAGAATCTAGAGGGCAGGAGATAAAAGAGAGGGTGAGGGTGAGGGAGGCCCACCTTCAGCCTGACTTGCTCGTAGATGAGGACCGGGCGGTTGCTGAAGGTGATGGCGTTGCAGAAGCTGGCCTGCCTCTTGACGGCCTTGTGGCTGAGGTCCATGAGGATCTGGGAGCCCTTGGTGTGCGGGTGGAAGAGCAGCGGGGTGGCCGGGAGGCCCCCACCAGGCAGCACCGGCAGGCAGTGCTTCTGCTTGTGATGGCATCGGTGAGGGTTGACCGGGAAAGGGCCCCCGATGGAGTCTGCAATGGAATAGGCCACACACAACGTCAGAAAACTTAACTGGTCCAGGAGCTGGAACAGGGTCCCCTAGGGAAGGGCAGAGGGCTGAGCACAAGCAGAAGTCACCCACTGCCTGGCCATTACTGCCAACCTTTGCCACCACCCTCCCCCCCCCACTGTCTCCTGCTATCTCCCACTTGGCATCATCAGCTGTCACGCTCTACTCTAGTAATTTTCACCTGGGTGTGCAGGGAATGCAGCACCCTGGTGTGCCGTGAAAGTTTTTAAAGATCATTAACTAAATTATTTTTGAAAGAAGGTCAATGCATAGTAAGTATATTCGTTTTTAATCTTTTTTTGATCAAGGTTAAGTGTGCCATGGAAATTTAACTATAGGTTCAAGTGTGCCGTGAGATACAAAAGGTTGAAAAACACTGCTGTACTGGCTTACCACCCACCACCCACCACCATGAGATACATCACCACTTACTATCTGCCCACCACCAGTCACTGATGTGTCCATTTATCTTACTCAATAAATATACATCTGCTGAATACCCAGCTCTGTCCTGGGCCCTAGAGATATAGACAGGAAATATACACACATCCTAGCCTCAGAAAGCCAACATAGGAAGAAAGATAGTCATGGACGGATACTGTGACACAAAAAAGCACACAAGTATCAACAGGCAGGTCACATTGTGGGAAAGCCTCAGAGAGGGGTGGGTGTTGGAACTAGGCTCACAGGGCTGGGCTGCGAGCTACCACTGTACCCAAGGCTTCCTCCCTGCTTTGCAGGACCCAAGCCTGCGGCGTCCTGGGCACAGGTGGGCTCCAGGGTCTCCTGCAAGAGTCCCTGGCCAGGGAGGCATAGCACTTCTTCTGCAGACAGGTCCTACCACATTCCAGAGATGGACAGAGCTCCGGATAGGGCTTTGTGGGGGGTTTGTTTGTTAGTTTTGTTTGTTTGTTTTTGAGACAGAGTCTCACTATGTCACCCTCTGTAGAGTGCTGTGGCATCACAGCTCATAGCAACCTCAAACTCTTGGGGTTTCTCTTGTCTCAGCCTCCCAAGTAGCTGGGACTACAGGCACCAGCCACAATGTCCAGCTATTTTGTTGCAGTTGTCACAGTTGTTTAGCTGGCCCAGGCTGGGTTCGAACCCACCAGCCTCAGTATATGTGCCCGGTGCCCTACCCACTGAGCTACAGGTGACACCATGGCAGGGCTTTGTTGAGGAGAAGACACTTTACAAACGTGCAGGTGATCTCCAGGAATTAGGGCAGAAAGAGGAAAGAACATGTGACTGGATGTGGGTGACTCGTGTTTGTTACTAACTGGCTGTGTGATACCAGGGAAGACGTCCCCTCTTTAAGACGGTAGCAGCAGCACCTACAGCATTAATATGCAGCCTCAGGGCCTGGGGGCTAGGGCAGGAGGTGCTCATTCATCCCCAAGATCTGTGTCCATCCTCAGGAAGTAAAACCCCATCTGTGTGGTCATCTGGAGGAAAGAGAGCCATAAAGAGGAGGGGAAGTGGGTGGAGCAGCAGAAAGCCACAGAGTATGAAAAGACCTTCGGGGCATGGATGTGGAGAAAAGGGAACACTTCTACATTGCTGGTGGGAATGCAAACTAATATATTCCTTTTGGAAGGATAAATTTGGAGAATACTTAGAGATCTAAAAATAGGTCTGCTATTTGATCCTATAATTCCTTTACTAGATATATATCCAGAAGACCAAAAATCACATCACAATAAAGATATCTGTACCAGAATGTTTATTGCAGCCCAATTCATAATTGCTAAGTCGTGGAAGAAGCCCAAGTGTCCATCGACCCACGAATGGATTAATAAATTATGGTACATGTATACCATGGAATACTATGTAGCCTTAAAGAAAGATGGAGACTTTACCTCTTCTGTGTTTACATGGATGGAGCTGGAACACATTCTTCTTAGCAAAGTATCTCAAGAATGGAAGAAAAAGTATCCAATGTACTCAGCCCTACTATGAAGCTAAT
>CAUYON010030179.1:0-23215 GCA_963573935.1 Arctocebus calabarensis
AGTGAGTGAGCAAGTGAGTGGGTGGGTGAGTGAGTGGGCGAGTGAGTGAGTGAGTGAGCGAGTGAGTGGGTGACTGAGTGAGTGGGTGACTGAGTGAGTGGGTGAGCGAGCAAGTGAGTGGGTGAGTGAGTGAGCGAGCGAGTGAGTGAGTGGGTGAGCAAGTGAGTGGGTGAGTGAGCCAGTGAGAGAGTGAGCGAGTGAGTGGGTAAGTGAGTGAGGGAGTGAGCAAGTCAGCAAGTGAGAGAGTGAGCGAGCGAGTGGGTGAGTGAGCGAGCGAGCGAGTGAGCCGCCACAGCAATGCTCCTACCCTCCCAGTCTCCAGCATCCACAGTGGCACAATGGCCTCACAAGGGGCAAGATGGAGGTAACACCTCTGGAGGTGAGATGTTCACCAACATGTACTCAACCTGACGCAGGGCAGCTAAAAGGAAAAAAAAATAACCTGCAGGCAAAGCCTCTCCAGGGTGAAGGAGTTTCAGCAGCCTTTTTGCGTAGAGTCACACAGGCTGGGGAATTCAACCCCGGAGTGTATAAAACTTCTTGCTCCTAAACCAGGTCAACCCAAATACAAAGCCTTGGTTAATTTCTCTTGGCCACTGATGGCTATTTTTCCAGTAGTAAAGTCCCTAGAAGAAAATATGAAATCTTTTCCTTGCTTTATTCTTTAAGAGAAAGTATTTATTCCTTGTGTTGACCTTCCTAAACAGTTTGCTCATGCAAATGCAGAGTGAGGGGACAAGGAGGCTGTGGTCATGACCCCAGCCTGCACTCTGCTTTCCAGCTCTTCCCTGGGCTGTGGCTCCGACCCACCCCACAGTTAGCCCGTCTGGACGGCACACAGATGAGTGCTGGAGGAGAGCGGGGGCTAAAACTCTAGAAGCAAATAAAATCGTGCAGCTGTCTCTGGCTGGGGGTGGGGGTGGGAATGTTACTAACAGCAAATTGGGGAGAGAACTGTGACCATACAAAGCTTTCAGTTCTTTTTCACAAATGTCATAAATTGAAAAAAAAAATCCTTCAAGCAGCAGGTTGCTTCCTCTGAGCACTGACCACACTCCCTCCTGAGCAGCAGCGTGAAGACACTGCGGGGATCCAGGGTCCCCAGCTCAGGTCCACTAGCAGGGACTGGCCGGCTCGCTCACACTGCCAATCTCATCCCAAAGCAGAGACGCTCTTGGCAGTGAGGAACTCAGACTTTGAAGTTTAGCACATGGCGTTTTGAAATTCCAGGTGAATTTAGAGCTACATTGCCAAAGTAAACAAGTGTACAAATGTGCCAAAGATGCCATGATTGTACTTGCAGCGAACTCTGACTTCTACATTAATATTTGTGTATGACATTCAGTTCTGGTGGTAAAATTATGCCACTAATCTGAGTAGCGTTAATGACAATATCACAGGCACAAAATCATTTCTTGAATATGTGTGAATAATAGCCTTTCTCACAAATTAGCTCCCTGAGGCCTAAAGACTACACCCCAATTCTTCCAACTTTCCATGCAGGCTGCTGCCTTGAGCACCCCTGCCCCAGGACACCCACTGGACACAGACCCAGGCAGTGTTCAGGCCAAGGCCTCACCTCTACAACTCTCGTCAGCCAGTTCTCCCCCAAACTCCTGCTTCTCTGTATTTAGAAAGGCCGCCTGCAGCAGGGCAGTTCTGAGCCACCACCTGCCCTGCCCACCCAAATTTATATTAATGGACGTTTAAAAAACCTAAATCATCCCAACATACAGAGAACAATCAGAGAAGCAGACTGTTATACACATCGCAAAAAAAAAAAGAGAAATCCTTTCCATTTGTTATTTTAATTTGATAGAGAATCTCAGGGATTAAGCACCATAACTTAATCTCAGATTTTAAGAGCTCTAGCCAAGGAAGATTAATTAGCGACTAAGAGAATCCATACTTTGGATAACAATTTTAGTCAGTGGGAAAATAACTAGAATTATTTTTTAAAAAGTGGAAACAGGCTTGGTGCCTGTAGCTCAAGCGGCTAAGGCGCCAGCCACATACACCAGAGCTGGTGGGTTCGAATTCAGCCCAGGCCTGCCAAACAACAATGACCAAAAGATAGCCGGGCGTTGTGGTGGGTGCCTGTAGTCCCAGCTACTGGGGAGGCTGAGGCAAGAGAATCACTTAAGCCCAGGAATTGGAGGTTGCTGTGAGCTGTGACACCACGGCACTCTACCCAGGGCGACAGCTTGAGGCTCTGTCTCAAATAAATAAACAAATAGTGTAAACAAAGGGGATTATATCAAACCAAAAAGCTTCTGTACAGCAAAGGAATTGACAGAATGAACAACCCACAGGATGGCAGAAATTGTTTGCAAAGTATTCATCTGCAGAGGGCTAACATCTAGAATATACCAGGAACATAAACATCTCAACAGCAGACCCCAAAAATCCAACTTAAAAATGGGCAAATGATGTGAACAGACATTTTTCCAAAGAAGATATACAAACGGCCAACTAATATATGATAAAATGTTCAACATCACTAATCATCAGGAAAAAGTAATAAAAACACAAGGAGTGTTACCGCATCCTAATTGGGATGGCTGTTATCAAAAAGACAAAAAATAAATGCTGGCGAGGACGCAGAAGACAGGTGAGTCTCTGCCGGTGGGAATGCAAACCATGGTGACCAGCATGGAAGTTCCTCCAAGAACTATAGGCAGAACCGCCATGCGATCCAGCAATGCGTTTATCCCAAGGAAAGGGGTTCCGGGCCTGGAGGAGCCTCTGCGCCCACGTTCACTGTGCATTATTGGCAACAACCAAGAAGAGGCAACGCAGGTGCCCAAAGCCAGATGAACGGATGAAGAAAATGGGGTGTACACACACACCGTGGAACTGTCCAGCCACAGAAAGAATGGGTTCCCGTCAGCCACTGGGCGGGTGGGTCCGGAGGACACTGTGCCAGTGAAGCAAGCCGGCCCTCACCTTCTCACGCCTCTGTGGAAGCCAAAACACGGTGAAGTAAAAAGCAGAGCAGAGAACTTTAGAGGGAGCAGGGGCGGGGACGGTTGACGGTGCAGAGTCGCAGGGGACACGGTTGCAGCGCTCTGTACCTTTGTGGGATGACCCCTGAGGGCAGTGGTGTGTTATCTAGTTCCAAACAGCCAGAAGAAGGACACTGGACACTCCCAACATGTCGGAACCACGAATGTTTGACGTGACGGCTCCACCGAGCACCCTGACCTGGCCACCACATGTGGCATGAGTAGGTACAGTTACTGTGCGTCGAGTTAACAAACTGAATTTCTAAAAGCCCTTTCTGGCAAGATTTTAGAAATACGCCCATCATGTAAAATGAGCCATCTCTACGGCCCCCGTCTTCCTCTGCACACTTCCCCTTCGTGCCAAAAGGGACGAGGAGAACACACCTGGCCCTGCGGCCGCCTGCCTCCTACCGGGCTTCCCTTCCAGGTCTGTGGGATGTGCGGGGCCCTTCACCATCGGCCCCGACACGGGCGACCTCTCAGGAAGCTGGAACTGCGGGACACACATCTAATTGTGGGTCTCTGCTCCTACTGAAGAAATGTCTGACTTGGTGGTATACAAATAGGACAGGAACGTGCCACACACCTCTCAGGGACCCTCACAAAGACCCCACACAGTCCCCTTCTCTCCCCAGCGATCCCGTCACAAGGAAGCCATAAACCAGAGCCAGAATGGCCTCGAGGGCCTGAGCTCCAGGCGCCACTCATTGGGCCTTGCTGCGCCTCATTTTTTTAAGATAAGAAAGGATCAAGAATCCACATTAGTGACCGTGGCTCTGGAATTTCATCGTTGCCAAGACCTTAGCCAGTGTTCTGGGGTCAATGTTCTCTGTGGCAGGGGCTGCGGAAGGCACGCGTCCCCTTGACTGTTCGTTCACTTTATTTCTGTGCCATGGCTCCTTATCTGTCAGTGTTACTCCAAGCGAACTCACCCTCTCTTTTCTTTTAGGAAATCTCCTTTTCCCTTCTCTCTTGACTAACATCTCCTATCTCATAACTTTTCACATTCTTGTTGAAATGAAGGGGCTAACCCACATCAGGTTTCCAGCAAGTCTGTAGTGAATGCTGAGGGCGTTGTCTTCCCAGACAGCCGCCGGCCCCCCACACCACACGCTGAGCAGGGCTTCGCTGCCCAGTGGCCAGCACCCTGCCCCAACCGGGAGTTGCCAAGTCTCCGACCTCGGATGGACGGACGCACAGAAGGACCCTTAGGGGTCATCCAACCCTGCGGCTGCTGTAAAGAAGTGGGAGTTCCCAGGAGTGGAAAACGACACGAGCTGTGTTAGAAGTGGATTCACCTCGACAACTTTCAAATACTCTGTACTCCCGGGCCTGGTCACATTCCCTGGGGTATAGCTGTATGCCCAGCCTCATTTATCCCTAGTAAATCCTATTCTATTACTTAAAGACCTTTTAAAAAAAGTGTCAATGATATCCCTAAGCTTCCTACTAATTAAATTATTCATGTTAGTAATGGATCACAACAGAGCAACATCAACAAGTTTCTACCTTTCTCTTTATTCTTTCTTTTAAAAACTGGCCCATCTAAGGCAGCTGGAAGATGTATTACTGGCACAGTGGCGTTTGTGGAGGGCTGGCTCTTTGCACAGCTCATTTGAAGTGTCTTGATTTTGAGTGAGCATGTAGGAATGGCTTTGTCCTGGGGCTTCCCCGGGGATCCTGTCCCACCACAGTGAAACATAATGAATCCCTTATCAATTGTTCAGTTCCATACGGATTTCCTGGGCTTTTCCGAAAGGATGCCCCCCAGAGAGGCTGTCAGGAGACACATGCAACCCACAACGCAAACCCTGTGTTCTCACCAGCTCCACTGTCCAGTTCTCGCCACATAATTTGTTTATGGAAATGGTTCAAAATTACGTCGAGGAACAATCACCTAGAATATGTCAGGAGTTTTAGCCTTTCTCCAACCCATGAAAACTCTTAGAGCTTGTTCCAGATTTTGGAACCCTCTGCTCCCCCTTCTCCATACCTTTTCTCTCTTAACTGAGATTTCCTGATACTCCGTCTCACCTAACGGGATGCTGAGGGCCGAGGTGGGGACAGGTAAGGGCAGGAAGGATATTTAGTGTCTCGGAGTCAGAAAGTATACCCAAAGCTGACTGTAGTTGCTGCTATTACGATATACCCTCACCTTGGTGCCCGAGGCCATGAAATTCAGGGATTTAATTTGCTTGACATTAAAGACATCAAATATATGTACAAGCTGCAGTCATGACACATCTTCCTTAAGACAGCCCGAGTTTACCCAGAAATCTTAAAAGTGAGAATAGAAAAAAAGATGGAAGTTTTCTTGTACACTTGTTTGTGGAGAAGCCACTGTTGGAAGAGAAATCCCAAGACTCCAGGTCTCAGAGAGGGTCCTACGGACGCGCCCATGGCCACCCTCTGCCTCTTCCTCCCTTTCAGGCTAGGGAGGAAGCCCTTGACCCCAGCCGGAATCCGTCCTGTTATGAAAGTATGGTGGAGAATGAGAACACAGAGTCTCACCCTGGCCTGTCTATGTTTGTTAACACGCACTGTCACTAAAGTCCCCAGTAACCGTCCGGGGAGGGGTGCGGGCGGCCCAGCCTCCGGAATCCCAGGTTCTCGTGGCTGTGGGGAGTCTCTGCCTTCTCCCAGGCAGGGGGGGCTGCACTGCACAGCTGGCCAGCGGGCTTCTCGCTCACTACGGAGTTTTTCTGAGTGTTCTTTCCTACGACCTGGCAGCAGACACGAGGCAGGGTGAGGAAAAACACAGTCCTATGAAACCTTGGCCTCTTGGAAAAGGAGAAGGATCGGCCAGCAGCAACCTCGGGCTCTCTGAGATAGCCCTGAGCCCTAGTTGTACCAGCAAGGCCAGTGTCACGCTAAAAAAAGTTTCCCCCAAGTGAAAGGAAGCTAAAGCTAAAAATACATCACGCCAGCTGTTACGAATGCTTCTGGGAGGAGGCAAACCAACTCTCCCATTAGTCACCTCTTGGAAGAGCAAATGAGGGGTTAAGGAAATAACGGAATTTCTCAGCTACATGCCAGGTCGGCTAGATTTCGGGGAGGAAGATTTTCCACCAAGAAAGAAAGTCTGTTGGCAAAAGACAAAATAATTCCATGAACGTTTTAAAGGAACTTTCACGGCTCCAGAGGCTGAGGTGAGACGGCAGAACTGGGGTCTCCAGGCCTTGCTCTTCCTTTTTAGCTTCCGAGAGGCCACCTGCCAAAGCTGTCCTCTGGCCAGGCCCGCCCGGGGCCGCCCTGCCTCTCTCCTCCTCACCTCTGGGTCCTGATGCTCTTCAGGCTGACTGGACACACGTGAAGGAGCTGGGGCCCGGTAGGAAGAGGTGAAGGAAGGGACAAAGCAAATCTCTCCCAAAGGCCGAGGGAGACGGAGAGTTTTCCAGTTGCCCATCAGGTACCCCCCACTGAAAAGAGCCACTCGCCCTGAGATTCACCCCCCCACACACACACCTGTTGGAGCTCTTTGGTTTCGGATGGGGGCACTGTGGGGCCCAGCAGCCGTCCTATCTATGAATGGAAAGACCCTCTACAATCCGGAAGGCCGAGCACAAGGACCACCCTTCACATCCAGACACTGGATACTCCAATACCCCAAGTAATTTTTGAAATTTTTAACTTTTAATTTTGAAATTATTATAGATTTATAAGAAATTGCAAAGGTACTACACACCACCCAGCTTCCCCCATGGTGACACCTTACATGACTATAGCGTATTATCAATACTAGGACATTCCCACGAACTCAGCACCACCAGCCACACCACAGCCTCACGCAGATCCAAGCAGCTTTCATGTGCACTAATTTTTTTTTTTTGGTATAACTTTGTGTATAACTCTATGGGATTCACCACATGTATAAATTAATATAACTACCTCCATAATCAAGATGACAGGACATTTAAAAAAAGTCTGTTGGTATTGAAACCAGTTTGGTCAATTAAGTTACAAAAGGAGGAGTAACAATAAATGTGACCATGACAATTGTGATGGAGGCTGGATAATCAGTGTTATCAACAAACACTTAGGGAATTCCTAGAGACATCTTCTTGTTTATTTTGGAAATTTGTTTTTTCATGAACATCTGCCTTGAGAGTCCAGGAGTCTCTACTGTTTTGCAAACACTGACGGTGGGTCAGGCAGGCAGGCAGGCCCCAGCCTGCATGCCACCGTGCACTGAACCATAGTGGCTGCCTACAGTGGCACGTTGGGGGATTCGGCATCTGGGCTTGGTGAAAAACAGCCGTCATCTAATTCCTGGCAGAATACGTGCCAGGAATTTGCCATTTCCAAAATTTCTGTGACTTTTGTGAGCCACACGCTGTTCTAGCTGCTGGGGGATAGGGGTAAAGAAGACACATCCCTGTCTTCTAAAAGTGTCCCCTCCTCTCTGCTTATTGCCATGTCACTTATCAGCCTCCAAGAACCCACACGGAGCACTTGCATAGCACCGCATGTGTGCCCTGGGCTGTGGGTGCATTTACACAGCACCGCATGTGTGCGCTGGGCTGTGGGTGCATTTACACAGCACCGCATGTGTGCGCTGGGCTGCCAGGGCCGTGCGGGAAGTGTCTCACCCACTGAAGTGTCTCAAGTGCCTCACATGGGCTCGGCATACAGCAGGTACTCAGTAAACACATCTAAGTGAATGAAGGTATGTCCATGTTGACACACAATCCTGACCCACCTGGAACGGCAGTACCCTTTCCCTCTGCCCTGTATCTATTCCCAGCTCTAACTCGACCTTGATGACCCCACAACTGAGGTTTTGAAACTTGCTGCTTCTGCGCTGGTCACTTGCTGCCCCTCTGCGCTGCCCAAGCTGACCTGTGCCTGTGTTATGACCACACGGCCTCTTCGGGGGGCTCAGACTGTTGGTCACTGTTGCTAGCTCCCTTCCCTACTCTTCCCTCGGGAGAGCATCTTTCTCTTCTCTGTCCTCCCGCTCTGTCTGTGCACTGTCACCCCTCCCCTCTGTCCCCAGGGCACGGTCCCACCCTGCGTGCCCCTCCCCCAGGCCCTCCCTCCCTGTCCCCCCAGCCCACGTCCCACTTCCTCACAGGACAGACCCATCCAACTGGCATGAGCTCCCATCTGCCTCCCGGCAGCACTTAGACTATTGTTTTACTGCACTTCTGAATAAATTATGATTTGTTAGGTAAAATTTCTGTGTATAAGTCTGGCAAATAACAGGAATATTTCATTTTTCGTGGCGAGACTGGCTGAGTACTTTCTCTCTCCAACTACATCACTGGGTCGGGTCTCACCAACTTAGCAAATGGAAATAGTTTCTTAAGTCTCCAGGTATTTCCTACAGACTCGTGGTGCTAGGCACACAGGAGGTGGACAGAAGTGTTTCCGGGCAGTTGACTGGACCACACAGGGAGGAAGCCACAAATGCTGAGGTGCTTTGTTGAAGGTGCAATGACCAGAGGACAAAATATCAGTGAAACAAACCAAGACAAAAATAAGAACTTCATGGGGGAGGGGAGGGCTTTCTAATTCCCCTTCATTAACTGTCACTGATGTGCCAGGTGTGGCACTAATTGATTTCAGTTACAGTCACGTTGTTTTGTGCAGTTTAGAAAGAGGTGAGAAATAGAGCCGTTCTGGGCAGCACAAGCCTTGTTTTCCATGCATTGGAACGGCCAGAGGCCACCGCATGCTCAAGGCCCACTCTGCATGGCCTGGGCTCAGGGAAAGGCACCACGTCAGGCGACCACCGGAACTGAGACTGATGGCCCAGGCCATGGGCATCAGAGCTGTCACTCTGCTCCTGGCCACCTTTCTCAGGTTCTCCCATTTATTCCTCTAGTAGACACCTACTGCATGCTCACTGCAGCTGCTCCAGCCAGGGCAGGGTGTTCAGGTAACCTTCACCCACCCACGATCCTGGAAGGTAGATACCACCAATGTTCCCATTTTACAAGTGGGGACCTTCATCAGCGAGGGAAATAGCTGGGCCGTATTATAGTTAGCAAACTGCAGGTCTGGGGTCTGGAGTTAGGAGGAGTCGTAGCTCCCTCCACCTCCGGGCTGCCTCCCAGATGCTAGGTACTTGTTTGATAGAGTCACGAGGGAATGAGAGACCCAAAGATTTGCAGTTTTGACAAGCCCAGCTGAACCACCACAGGGGAGTAGACCAAGAGCATGAGTGTGTTGTTAAAGAGACATTACAGAAAGACCGGAGTTGGCGGCACAGGTGCTGGAACAGAACTTTCTGGAGGGGGTCTGAGCTCTTTCATCTTCTCTGCTAATGCTCTGAAAGGGTCTGCAATGTCTTTCTTCCTCCAGAGGGATGTCACCTGGTCTTCTGGTTAAGCCCCCATATCCTATTCAGCTCAAGTGTTAGACAAAGGTTCAAAGGCTGGGAAGACCGTGACCATCACCTCCTTTCTGGCAGGCTGCGGGTGGCCACAGCCAAAAGTAAGTGCATGATTACTGTAAGCTGATGACTATTTTAAATGTGCTAATTAACTTGGTAAAACCGATCCTGAATGAATAAATCAGTAGATAGAAATATACGAAGACTCAAGACTAATTCCAAAATAAATGACATAAAATTTAACCCCTTAAATATAAAAGACCCAGTTTTGAGAGGGCGGGTGGCTCAGAGCCTGCATCTCTCCCAGCCGTTAAACAGTTTTGTAACAGTTACTGGATTCCGCTGGAGACCCAGGAAAGTCAGGCCAAGAGGCTCGCTCCTCTGTCTCCATGAGTCTGCTGCAAAAGTCCCGGCCATCACCGTGCAGCACAGAGGCTGGTGAGACTCTTCTTGCTGGAACACACTGACTGCCCCCAGAACCTCCCACATAGTAAATTCATGATGCACACTCAGCAAGTTCCCCATGCACAGCACCGTCGACTCTGCAAAAGAACTGCTTTGGCTAATGTGCTTATGTCCTACAAGCCACATCCTTGAGAACACCGTCTAAGCAACCCATAACCAAGACATCCACATGGAAGCGGAGGCCAAGGCAGAGTCACTGCCAACTTCTAATCCTCCCCTGAACTCCTCTAATCCTCTCCCCATTCCTACACGCTGACAGTCACACCAAGGGTTTGCTCACAAAAGCTTTCCTCGGAGAAAGTTACCTCGGCTCTGATGCTGTACTCTCGGGCACGTGTAACTGAGGATCAGGGGATACCATTTGAAGACAGCGTGGCCACTCCCCACACTGCCCAGCGGTGTGTGTCACTTTGCGTGGCCTCGTGGGGAGCCACAGAGAGGACTCCCAGCCCTGGTGCCTGGCTGTGGGCACAGTTCTCTGCGTTAGCGGCCGGAAGAGCAAAGGGCCGTCCTCTGCCCTCCGTGCCCACACACCAGGCCCTCACCCGCCTGTCCTAAATGCTGGACGAGCAACAGGCAGTCCACAGACTCACACAGGCCACAGCGCAGAGCGGCATTCTCAGCTAACCTGCTCACCAGAAGCAGAACTGCCCTGACAACAGGGCTGAAAACCAAGAAATGCAGGGGAGGGAACATTCCAGGGTGAAATTCAAAAAAAAGAAGAAAGAAAGAAAAAAGAAAGAAAGGAAAAGAAAAGAAAAAGAAAAGGCACAAGCCCATGGGCTGGCTGGTTAACCACAGGTTAGAATCAGGCTCAGAGAATCACACGGCATATCAACGTCTCAGCAAATCCAAAGCCGGGTGAAAGGCACGTCAGTGTGGGGACAGGAAGCGTCCTGCTTTCATTGAGAGCTCGCTCTGGAATGTCTTTGTTTTGGGTCCGTTTGTTACCCAAATTTGGACCAGCAGTTGCTGTAACCTGCCAGCATTTTCATCTTTCCAGAGTGAAAGAGCAGCAGAAACGGGATCCAGAGACCCGTCCCACAGCCAGTGCCCATCAGCCCCTCTCTCCCAGGTGACAGGTGCGCGGAGCCGACACGGGCAGTGACACATGCCACACCACACGCAGTCGCCCACAGCCCCGCTCCGGCTTCCAGGACACTTACTTGTACTTGTGCTGGTTCCAATGGTGTTGACTGTGGTGGGGACAGACAACGAGGAGTAGAGGGGCACGTGGCCGTTCTCACACCCCAGGCTTTTGTCCTGCCAGCCGGAGGCGTTGATGCAGATCCCAGAATCCCGAGCGTTCTGCCACCCATTGATCTTGTCGTCGGAGTTCTGTCTTTGGTGATAGTGGTGCGTCTGCCCGTAATCCACAGAGTCTGCGCGGCCGCGGCTCTGGCCACCGAAGCTGGGTGCAGTGCGGTCCTCCAAGTGATTCAGCCACATGGCTAAAGCGCTGCGGTCTTCCAGCGAGGTGGCCGGGTGTATCAGAGCGTAGGACAGCAGCTGCCTGCTCTCCTCCATGTGCCGGCTGTGCTCGATGGAGTGCGCCAGGATCTGGGGCAGCAGTTTCATATACTCAGCTTTGGCGTCCAGGTTTCCTGGCTTCAGCAGAGGCAGGTGAGTTAACAGGAGGGAAATCACTTTATCCTTGGACTCCTGTTGCCATTGGTTAATGATTCCTGAAAAGGAAAATATACAGGGCAAATGAGCAAATACACGCAGTGACGCTCCACAGCGCACCGTGGACAGAGCTTTGTGGGTTAGAGTCCTCATCGGTGTACCCTGGGCACGTCCTCTCAAAACAGCCTATGCAGCAGGTGGGCGGCTGACAGTTTTCGGGGGCAGGGATTTCAGCGAGACGCAGATCAAACATTCCCACACGTTTGGTCCCTTGATCTAATTCCCCTTCATGCCTCTAGAGAAGCTCCGAGTACTGCGGGTACCACCGACAGAATCTGCGGCCCTGCCCCCTTTCTCAGCACGTCCAGTCCTACTCCCGGGCAGATAGACAGGGTGAAGAAAACCCGTGTAACCAAAGGTCCACACGACAGTGCCTGGGCGAACCCACTTCCCCTCCTGCAGACATGAAAAGTGGTTTAAATCCTGGCAAAGGCATTTGTGTAAAGTTGACAAGGCGTCCTAGGTGGAGAACTACAGAGGTGACAAAGGGCTCTGTCATCTCAGTGCAGCAAACCTGCCCCTTTCTGGCAACAGCTGCCTGAGAGGAGCGACCGAGGGCCCAAAGTTAGAAGATGCGGCCGCAGGGGCAGCCCCGACGCACACGCCAAGAAGACGCCTTTTCTCTGGATGAAGACGTGTGTTCTGTGGTGGAATACGCCCCTCACTGACTATTTTAACCGTTAAGTGTTCAGTTGCACGGTAGCAGGTACATTTGTGATGAGTGACCACGGCCACCATCCACCTGGAGGACCTTCTCATTTCCCAAACTGCAATGTGGCCCCCATGAAGCATCGTCTCCCCATCCCGCCTCGCCCTGGGCCCTGGCAATGTCCATTCTATTCTATTTTCTTCCTCTATGAGTCTGACAACTCCAGGTTCCTCTGAGAAAAGTGACGGCCTTAATTCCGAGCACGATGTCCTCAAGGTTCCCCCACATTGGGAACTGTTTTTAACATGCTCCGAGACACCCCCGGGACCCTCCCACTGAGAACACAAGCTCGTGCTTGGCTTGACGAGCCTTTGAGAAATAGCTCGCTCTGAGGTCGGTAGGTCCTCAGAGACTCTGGGGCCACAGGAAGAAATCTCCCTTCAGGGTAAGTTACCCCCGATTCTGGCCTCCTGATGACCCCACAAGGGCCAGGGCTGGGCAGTCTCTGCAGGCTTGGGTTTCTGGAATTTAGCAGATGGACCTCATGATTCCAGCCAGGCCCAAGCATGACAGAATAAGCCCACAGGTCCCTGGTGACCATAAGTCACAAAAGCTTCAGCCTGTACTGCAAGGCCTCTCAAGACTCCAGGAGAGAATGCTTTCAAAGAAAAATAGCAGGGAGGGAGGCAGGCACGGAGAATAATGGAAGAGCGTGAGCTCTGGAGTGAGGCAAACCTCGGCACAAATCCCAGATATGCCACTTGATTTGTGCTGGAACCTTGGAAACTACTTCTCTGAGCCTCACGTGCCCCACCCATCAAGACGAGACAGCAGCCGTCGGGCCTCGTACTGCTGGGTCACACGAGGGAGGCCAGGAGAAGCACCAGGCAACTTGACCACAGAAGCAATTCCTTCCACTTGTCCCTGGCATTGGTCAGACCCACGTGAGAGCAATGTGGTGGCTTTGGATATCAAGTTTTAAAAATAATATAGAGAAACCAGAGATGACCCAGGAGAAGTTATTAGAAGTTATCAAAGAGGTAGAAAGTCAAAAGGTGAAAGAAAATGGGTTTATTGTACTCACAGCACCCCGAAGAGATGTTTGACTCACTCATAAGTGGGGATTTCACAAGGCGATGCCCAGGAGCCAACTGTTGGAAGTGAAAGTCTCCAGACCGAGGCAGGAGAGATTAAGGCAGGATGTGGGCAAGAACTGAACCACCAGAATAAAACAAGGCTCAGTGATGCCAAGGAAGGCACTAGACTCTGTCCTCAAGGCTTGACCAAGAGAGTGCGAAGGCCTAGGACAGCGCTGTCCGGCAGGGATAGAACATAGCCGAGTATGGCAAAGGACGAGGTGAAATTAATTTTAATACTACATGTTATTTAACGTAATGCATCAAAATGTTATCATTTCAACATGTAATGAATCCAAATTTATTCATGAGCCGTTTTCCCTTCTGTTTTTGGTGTAAGTCCTCAAAACCCAGGGTGTTTTTCGTCGCTGACCACACATCTCGGTGTGGACTAGACGCAGCTGCAGTGGCTTCTTGCTGAAGTGCTCAGACTGCGGGGGGACGGTGGCTACTGAATAAGCCAGCCGGACACGTATGGAAGGAGACGGCCAGTGGGAGGGCACAGATGACCACAGCAGTTCCCCCCCAGCCTCTGGACTCTTTAGCCAATAGCCGCTGGCCACGAGACGACGCATTCTGCTGGGTACAGCCTCCCTTTCCAAGGAGCGCCGGGAGCCGAGGAAACTCCAGTCTCACTTTCAGCAGACACAGGGCATGTTTCAGATGATGCGTGTGCTGAGGACGAAGATAAAATCTATTCACTAGGGGTGGCCTGGGGCTCAAAGGAGTAGGGCGCTGGCCTCATATGCTGGAGGTGGCAGGTTCAAACCCAGCCCCGGCCAAAACTGAAAAAAAAAAAAAAAAATCTATTCACTAAACCCAGCATTCATGGGGAAGAAGCCGAAGGGGCCAAGAGGAAGAGAAACCCATGTCATACGCTGGGACTGATCATAGGAAGCTGGGCACACCCTGGAAAGTGTGCCCTCAAAAATAAAACCTGGGAAGAACCTTTCCCAAAAATGTACGAGACTGAGGTGCTCTCTGGCTTTCTGCTTGAACATTCCCAGGTCTGGATGTTCTACTCTTTCTCAAAAGGTCAGCCTAAAATAAATAAATAAATAAAATGAATCAGAAACAAAAATGAAACGAGAATAGGAGTCAGAGTGCAAACTAAATGTGTTATCTCCACGTGATGGCGCCCTGCAGGGATCAAGCTGGGGGTCAGGGCTGGACCAGCATAGCAAAGAGGGAAAAAATGAGACACCGGCTGGGCCTGGTGCATGCCAGGCTGACCTGGTCCTCTACCCCCGTGACAGGGCTTGGGTGGCATGGGGCCGAGGTGCGGTCAGGAACGTGCCACGGCTCTAGTTCACTGCCCCGGGGGTGTGGAGTGAGAGGCTCTCTGAGGCCACGCCTGCCGGATCAAGTCCTCTCTGCCACTGCCCCAGCCTCACCCGTTCTTCCGTGCCAGGAGCTCTTCTGAGCCTCGTGCCCTTAATTACTCCTCTAATCCTCCAAGAAGAGTTACAAGGTGGGTCCTATTACCATCCTATCTTACAGAGGACACAGAGACACTTGCCCCAGGCTGTGGGGGGCGGGGCAGAGTGGCAGCAAGCGATCAGCTCAAAGAGACAGAGTGGCCCTCACAGGACGATGGCCTAGCCATAGCCGAATACTCTTTATGTCATGTCATACACTACAGTGATATGTAAAATGCACATAAATACGTACTGGATACTAGAGCACATGCATCGGCAGAGGTGTTGCTTAGCAATAGAAATGTAAAAATGTTATAGAGTTGACGTGGACCAGCGATTTCTAACTGGTGTGCCTCAGAAACGACTAAAGATCATTAATTAAATTATTTTCAGAAGAAGTTCAAAGCCCAGTACATATACTCCTTTTTTACTCTGTTTTGAACATCATAATTTAAGGGTGCTGCAGAAGTTTAACTATAGGTTCAAATGTGCCGAGAGACAAAAGAGGGTGAAAACGCTGATGTAGGTGACAGCTTTTGAGGTCTTAAAACACGTCGCCATTTCCTTGTCATCACAACTGGCTATAAAGGCCTTGCAGCTTGCGCCTGGCTCTCACGGACTGCTTGCTGGCTCGGGTCAGGGGTGTCCAATCTGTGTCCACGGCCCGCAAGAAGATTGAGGATTGTTCTTATCTGCGGTGCCTGATGTGAAAAGTATGCACCAACCTTCGTTTGTGCTCATCAGCTTTTTTAGTATTTGTGTATTGTTATTCTTCCAGTGTGCAACAGAAAAGAAAAAGGCTGCACCCCCAGGGGCCTGGGGGAAGCCAGCTGCCATGTTGTGACGTGACTCAAGCAACCTGGCGAGCAGGGAAGTCCTTCCAAGGAAGAACGAAGGCCTCCTGCCAACAGCTGGCACCAACTGGCCAGCGTCGTGCAGCTCCCAGCCCGGCCAGGGTGATGACTGCAGCCCCCGGTGACATCCCGAGAGGCCCCAGGGCAGGATCACTCTCGTCACTGATGCGCAGGCGCTGTGTGTAACATGTTTGTTGTTTGAAGCTGCTATGACTCGGGTAATTTGTTATGTGGCCCCAGATCACTGCTACTTGCTCACTGTCCGTGCGACCCTCCAGCGAAGAGGAAGTTTCAGCCATTTGGCTGTGAGTAGCTCAGTTCTTCCCACTCTGAGAGGGAGCCTCAGAGCCAGCCCGCTGCCGCTTCCTTCCTCCCGACGAGCTCCTCGGGGAAACAGCCTCCCGATGGCAGTGCAGCTCCCCGGGTACCCTCAGGGAGAGTGACAGAGACCACAAGCATTTCCAGATTCTGTGACGACGACTCTTCAGGGCAACGTAATGCAGGGTTCTGATCATGAGCTGACAGCTGGTGGACAGGAGACTGTGCCCTGATCACAGGGCCTGTGAGCACATGTGTGGGACGCGGTCACACTGCAGGTCCTGCACAGGTGCCCACCGGCCTTTTTCATAGTGTCACACCATCTTCCAGAGATCAAGGAATCTGTGCTGAGCTTTGTATTGAATGGATTCTCCTCCCTGGGGGAAGACCCGGGAATCCTCATGATTTTCAATTAATTGATACTTCTGAGACACAGTCTCAGCCATTATGCATGATCCCAACACTGTCTGACTCAGCTAACGGCCTGGAGTACTGCAAGGTTCCATGTTGCCTGCTCACCTCTACCACGGGCTCTGGATATTTTCATTGTTCCTTCTACAAACCAGTGACATAGTAGAAAAACAAAAAAAATTAAAAAAACCACAGGGTGTAGGAACCTGTCCCAACGATTCTAGGAGTGACAAAGAGTATGTCTAAATCCCAAGTCTGGTGTTGTTACTAGACAACGGCGTGTCAATGTTTAAGAGCTCTTGTTGTTAGTAAATTACCCTTAAATTGCTATTTTATTATACCCTTGTTTTCAGTTTAATAAAATTTATCATAAAAGGACTTTTCACAAGTGGATTTAGGCAATTTGCTCATGTAAGAAATGGGTGGGAATTTAGCATGTGTGCGCACACACTCAAAGTGCAGGTGAAATAAGTGTGCTAACAGGCAGAGGGGCTGTGAGTCTGACACGGTCAAATGCTCCTTGGGAGAATGTACAACACGGATGCAATTCTAGACACGCCATGAACTGAAGTTTCTAAATTTAGTACAACTCTGCACAAATCAAAACCGGGTGACAGTGCCACATTCCACGCCTTTGGGAGTGGGGAGAGCCAACCCAGGACATCTGAACAATCAGGGGGAAAAGGTGGGATTTCGTGTTGGCCCCTGTACTTGACTTTTGTCTCCTGAGGTGCCCCCAGGAGCTAGAGGTGCCTAGAGAGAGGCCTGCGAGGGATGTGGATTGGACCAGCTGTAACTGGGAATGCAGCCAATCTGGGGTTCCTGAGCCCCACGGCTGCACGCAGAGCTGTGCACAGATATGAAGGACTGAGGAAGGAGACAGAAACCCTCCCTGGTGTTCTGGGAGGTGACTGCCCCTCCATCATCTCCACCTGGGATTCACGACCTGTTCCCCCCCACCCCCCGCCCCCATAGCAGAGCAGGTGCATGCGACCAGCAGCGTGGTGGAGGCTCATACTAAGGTCCCTGACCTGAGGGGAGCCAGCCACACCCATTACGAACCTGCTCAGGTTTCCTGGGGAGGGTGCTAGGGTGGGGCACTCCGGCCTCCTGCTAACAGCCAGATCCCCCTGCCAGCCACATGAGGGAGCCACCTTGGAAGTAGCTTCTCCAGTTCTAGTGGAGTCTTGACTTCAGCCAGAACTATGCAGCTAGAGCCCCCAAATTCCTAACCCTCAGAAACTGGGAGATGAATGTTGTTTATCATGTTAAGCCGTTGCATTTGGAGGCGTTTTGTTACACAGCAACGTTAACTAATACAAAATTTCATGTTCCTTGGCAGATTCTCTCCCCCAGTTTAGCTACTGTAGTATTTGAGAGCGGAACTGGTGGGGCTAGGCATTCAAAGGCACCTCACATCCTCAAAGGGCAAGAGCCAGGTGTGTCTGCCCTAGTAGATGCCTATGACCACCCAGTTACCTCCTCCCCATCTGTCATCTCTCCAGCGGGGAAGTTCCATCTGCAGTCACTTTTCCCCTGGGTGTGGCTTTGCTCCTGGAGGACCCAGACCAGCTGGGAACTAGTCCTGAGACCCCGCCAGGGACCCGAGTCTGGCTTGGGGCTCACCTCCAGGCTTCTGACCTCCGCTCCCAGAGGGCACTCAAATGGGCTGCCCCTGCTGCCTGCCTCAGCTCCACCCTCTGGCTCCACATTTGTGCCCCAGTCTGGCCTCTGTCTGAGCTCCAGGCTCTTGTATCCAGCCGCGTCCTCCACACATCAAGTCCTCACTCTCGGCACATCTGCTCCTTTCTCCTTCCCTATCTCAGCAAACAGTTGCTTCCGCTTTCCAACTGCCCAGGTCAAAACCCAGGTGTCTCTCCCACAGGTCTAACTGGCAGCAGCGCCAGAATCTGCCACCTCTGCCAGGGCTGGTCCCACCAGAGACTCTAAGTCCCCACTAAGACTCTGTTATCAACTGCAACAACCATTCTCAAAGGAACCTTCTTGTTTCTCTTTTTCCCCTGTCCCTTAGAAAGAATTTGAAAACAGGTCCTTTCACTGTCCTGGTTTCTCATCCCCTCTGAGGAAGAGCCAGAGTCCTCATGACGGCGGCCCCGGCCCTTCTGTGACCCTGTCGTCACCCCTGTCCTGCAGTCCAGCCTGGCTTCCTCCAGCCAGCTGTGCACCTGCCCCAGCGCCTTTGCCCTTGCTCGTTCCTCTGCCTGCCCCTTCTACTCTCAGCTCCATCCCTGCTCAGTGTCCTTTCCTCAGGGAGAGCTTCTCTCCTACCTTATTTTAACTGTCTCCCCACCTCTCCTGACATCCTTTACCCCCAGGCCCTGCTTTCTTTTCTCTGTAGCTTTTAGCACCACGAGAGTGGCTGTGCAGGACTCATTTCCTGCCCTCCTCTCTGAGAAGGTAGGGATGGAGTCTCCATTCCCCACACAGTAACACATCCTTATTAATCACGTTTTTAGTGGCTATTTAAAATTGTCCCCTGGGGGCTGGGCGCAGTGGCTCACGCCTGTAAGCCTAGCACTCTGGGAGGCCAAGGCAAGTGGATTGCCCTGAGCTCATAGGTTCGAAACCAGCCTTAGCAAGAGCCAGACCCCATCTCTAAAAATAGCTGGGCGTTGTGGCGGGCACCTGTAGTCCCAGCTATTGGGGAGGCTGAGGCAAAAGAATCGCTTCAGCCCAAGAGTTTGAGGTTGTTGTGAGCTATGACACCATGGCACTCTACCCAGGTGACATAGTGAGACTCTCTCAAATAAAATAGTCCCCTGATCCTTTATTTGAGAGTGTTTTCTTAGACTTTTGGATTTCTTCAAAATATTAGTGATTTCCTAGAAATTTCCTCTAAGGGAAGACAGACTGATGACTTACCGATGACAGTAGGTACCAACTGCCACCTAAAAACCATTCAGTCCCCTCTTCCTCTTTCAACGCTGCAGTATTCTGATTACCTTTAGCTTTAAAGTGACATAAAAACAGGAACACACAAAGGAGGAAAATGAAATAATTAGCTCAGTTTTCAAAACCTTTACTACATCTTCCTTCTCCACATTCTGTTTAAGATGAAAAATCCCCCCATGTGCTAGAAAACAAAAGCATAACGGGGCTTTTCCTCATTGTAGCTGACACCAATTAAAATAATCTTCACGAAAAGGATTTGAGAGGCTGAGGCAGCAGGATGAAAGGTAGTTAACATGAGTCTCACATCTGTTGAAGGAAAGAAAACCAAGGCTAATAGGGTTGTGTTAAGACTGTTGTATGTGTGAAGTTTTGAGGGGGCTAAGTGATTATGTTTTAATGAAATCTCATAGGAATGGGTCTCCTAAGAGTCATAGATTATGTTACCTTCTGTTGACAAGCACAAGACACATTCTTATAAACCACACTCGGCTAGTTTTTATACCAGAATCCCCACAGAGGAAGAGGCTGCAAAAGTTCTCAGAGCAAGAAGCTGCCCCTCATACTTCCAGACCACCATGCCCAAACTCCACACACCATGATGTGACTGTCCAATAGTATCTTTAAAGGACTTGGCAATCCGCACACAGACGAGGAGCATTAGAAATGAAAGTATCGGAGCATCATACCACGGGTCACAAGGTATAATTGTAATATTTGCTAACAAAGAATTCCAAGGCTAAAATCTTTCGTAACATCCAGATAAAGTCATCAGAGGAGTATCTGGGGAGGACCCCAAATAGGTCAAATCAAAAGGAATAGTATATGCCCCATCTCATGGACCAAAGTGAACAACAGCCACTTCATACAGCAACTGTATGAATCTCGAGATGTCTAGGAAGGGCCGGAGCGAACACATTCCACTCCAATACCAGGGCACCACTCCACATCTTAAACGACTGAACTGCTAAGTTACTGGGTCCCATGCTTTCTAGAAAAATAAGAAAGTTGCTCAACAATTTATAGACAAAATTTCCCATCTTGAGAGATGGGAATTCAAAGTGTCAGTGTGGGGGGGAGGGGCAAGATGGCCAACTGGAAGCAGCTTCTGACAGAGGCTCCTGTCCAAAAGAAAAGACAACATCCAGAAACTGCCCAATTGAGCTGAAGACTGGGAGCCCAGCCGAGAGAGAGAGAGAAGTGATAACCACCCCGGAGGCAAGCTGCGACTTCCAGAAACCAAACTTCAGGCAGAAAAACTGAACTAAAGTTTTCCGCCATTCTGAACTTCCAGGGCACCCTTCCCCCCTTGCCTGACGCACCAGAAGCCTGACCTCTGCTGAAACTGAGAGAGGAGGACTTGAGCAGCGCCCACCCTCCCTATCTGCCGGAACAGGCGGCCTGCCAGGTAAGAGACTCCAGGGCCTCACAGAGCCCCCGCCAACCCCCAGGCCAGGGATGCTGCTGGGACCCCTGCGCGGCTCCAAACCGTGCCACACCGGGCCTCGCCTGCTCCCGCATGACCCCAGTTGGCACCCTGCTGGGCCTTGACCAACCACTAGCAGTGGCCAGGAAGTCTGCTGAGACTCCCTCCAGGCGCTGATCTGTGCCCTGCCTGGACTGATCCTGCCACTGCAGGACCCCCGCCCAGCTCCAATCCTTGCCCCAGGCCTGCCACCCACAGAGGCCAGGAACTCCATTCCACCAGGACCACTGTGTGCACTGATTGGCACCATGCTAAGCCTTGGCCTGCTGCCAGCAGTGACCAGGAATTCCACTGGGACTCCCACATGGCCCCAATTGGTGGCCAGGAAGTCCACAGGGACTTCTTCTTGGCGCCCATCTGTGCCCCACCGGGCCTTGGCCCGCCTGGCTCCAATCTGGGCCCCAGGCTTGCTGGCCATAGCGGCCAGGAACTGCACTCCACCAGGAATCCTGTGCGGCCTGATTGGCACTCCACTGGGCTTTGGCCCGCCACCAGCAGCAGCCAGGAACTCCGCTGGGACTCCCGCACAGCCTGATTGGTACTCCCCCAGGCCTTGGCCACCGCCAGCAGCAGCCAGGAAGTCCACCGAGACTCCTGTGTGGTGCCAATCTGTGCCCTGCCCAGCCTCAGCCTGCCACCCACCAGGACCCTGCCTGGCTCTGATCTGTGCCCCAGGATTGCTGCCCTCCCTCCAGAGCTCTCCTCCCAGCTAGAGACTGCTGGAGGCATGGGCTCTCTTTGCAAAGGCCACCAGGTGCCCCATTCCATGCCCTGCTGCTTGATCTGGGTGTGCCACACTCTGGAGCTGCTCCCGCAGCCAGAATTCCCTGGGTGGGGCAGTCCCAGAGGAGCTATATAGCGTCACTCCCTACAAAGATCCAGCAACAACAGTGTGATCCTGCTGGGGTCTGATCTGGGAGAGAAACCTCCCCAACTCTGAGGACGGTCATAGGCAACAGTGAAAAATAATCATGAGGCAGAATCAACAGAAAAACTCTGGCAATATGATTAATCAGAGTAGATCAACTCCCCCAAAGAACGACAAGGTAGATACAGCACAAGATCCCTTGCGGAGATGGCAGAGATGTCAGAAATCGAATTCAGAGTCTGGATAGCAAATAAGATCAGCAGAATAGAGGAAAAGATGGATTTAGAATTACAAGCAGTAATCCAAAAGATGACCCAAAAGATGTCTCAAGAATTCAACGAATTCAAAGACAAAATGACCAAAGATTTTGACACATTGAGACAAGAAGTTGCATCCCTCAAAGATCTGAGAAATACAGTAGAAGCCCTCAGTAACTGAATGGAGCAAGCAGAATAAAGGATTTCTGACATGGAAGACAAAGCTTTGGAATGCTCCCAAACTTCTAAAGAGGAAGAGAAACGGAAGGCAAAAATGGATCATTCTCTCAGACAGCTCTGGGATAACTCGAAGAAAACCAATATTCGCCTTATAGGGATACCTGAAAACGATGAAGTGGTGTCACAAGGCACAGAGTCTCTTCTTCATGAGATTATGAAAGAGAACTTTCTAGACACGCCAAGAGATTCCAAAATTCAGATAGCAGATAGTTTCAGAACCCCGACACGACTCAACCTGAATAAGACATCCCCCAGGCACATCATAATTAAGTTCACTAAAGTTAATATGAAGGAGAAAATTCTGAAAGCAGCCAGATGTAAGAAATTCATTACCTACAAGGGGAAGAATATTAGAATAACAGCAGATCTCTCTGATCAAACCTTTCACGCTAGAAGAGAACAGTCATCAATGTTTAATCTCCTAAAACAAAAGAACTTTCAACCCAGAATCCTGTACCCAGC
The DNA here is from genome assembly GCA_963573935.1 of Arctocebus calabarensis. NCBI lineage: Eukaryota > Metazoa > Chordata > Mammalia > Primates > Lorisidae > Arctocebus > Arctocebus calabarensis. The sequence continues at coordinate 22,503 of CAUYON010030179.1, forward strand.
TAAACTGAGTTTCATTATGATGGAGAAATTAAATACTTTAACAACATCCACATGTTGAAGAAATCTGCTATAACTAAACCAGCTCTCCAGGATATTCTCAGACCTATCCTCCATAATGACCAACGCAAACCTCCACCACAAAAGTAAACTCCCCCAGAAACTTTTTATCAAATTTCAACTTCCACAGTGATGAAAGGATTAAAAATGTCCAGTGGACTTTCTAAAGATTTATCATTGTTTTCAATTAATGTGAATGGTTTAAATTGTCCTCTAAAGAGGCATAGGTTGGCTGACTGGATACAAAAACTCAGGCCAGATATCTGCTGCATACAAGAATCTCACCTCAGCTTAAAAGATAAATTTAGACTCAAGGAGAAGGGATGGTCATCTATATTCCAGGCAAATGGAAAACAGAAAAAAGCAGCTGTTGCAATCTGTATTTGCAGATACAATAGGCTTTAAACCAACCAAAGTAATGAAGGATAAAACAGACATTTCATATTTGTTAAAGGTACTACTCAATATGATGAGATTTCAATTATTAGTATTTATGCAGCCAACCAGAATGTCCCTCAATTTATAAGAAAAACTCTAATAGACATGAGTAACTTGATTTCCTCCAGCTCCATAGTAGTTGGAGATTTTAATACTCCTTTAGCAGTCTTGGATAGATCCTCCAAAAAGAAGCTAAGTAAAGAAATTTTAGATTTAAA
>CAUYON010030181.1:0-24510 GCA_963573935.1 Arctocebus calabarensis
GGAAGGAGTTAAATAGGGTAGTGGATAAAAGGTTTTATATTATTTACATGAGTAAAATGAAACAAGAGAAGAAAGAAGTTTAAGATATATCTGAGCATGTAGTTACAATCACCTTAAAAGTTAAACTTGTTAAGGAATAAATTTAGGCTATGTAGTTGGTGAAAGATAAAGGAGATCGGATTATTAAATGGCAAATCCAAATTTTATCAAAAGCTCTCATGTTCTATCAGAGAGTTGGTGGCTGAAATCAAGACCACGAAGGAGATTCAGTTTGTTATTGATCAGAGGACCATACTGTTTATCATATAATCTGGTACATCTTTTGTCATGAGACATATTAAATGTATATTAATTTAAGGTGTTGGTCTAACGCAGGTGAGCATTTGTCTATGGTAATTAAATGGCTGAGTTAGACAGTGGGTAAGAACACTACCACCCAGAAAACAAAAAGAATTATAATGATAGGTGTTGGAGAGACAACCCAAACAAAAATCAAGACAGAATGATGGTGCAGATAGTGACAACATGCCTGAAAAAATTTCCAAAGAAGCAGTGGGAGAGACCACATATTATTAGATAAATACAACAAGGCAAAGAGCGAACTGTGTGAAATTAAGAGCTACAAATGCTTAGGATTTTTTTTTTAATCAACCATGCATTTAGAATCTATCTTCATTAACACTATTTAATTTCTTGAAGAAAAAAACAACTTAATATTAATTGTTGTAGCTGCACTATTAAATATAAATATTAAGTGAATATTGGCCAAGTAAATAAATTAATTAAATTAAAAATTTAGATGAAAGTGTATTTTCCATGTGTATAAAATTTTAAAAATTCAAAATGTGTATGGAAAATTAAAATTGTTAGATGAATGTATATTTCCACAAACATATTTTCATTAAAACTTTCTAATTCTTTTTGTATTATTTATAGGAATGAAATATTATCATATAATTTTTTTCTATTATACAGTCTGTAATACCTGCTTATATTTCTCTCATAACTCTCATAAATTGAAATAATCTAATTTAAGTAAATCAACTTCTGTTACTATAATGCATTAAATGGAATTAAATTTATCTCAATAGGGTTTAGAAAAGCACGGAAAAGAAGCAGCCTATGTGGAGTGCTGTATTGCAGAGTTTTGCATAATAGTAATGACTTATAATTTTCAGAGTTGTCACTGGACAATGGCATTATAGCATCAACACTTGGAATTAGTCATGCCACATTACTTTAAGAATAGAAAATATTTTTCTAGAGGTAGGTAACTCTAGACTAACAAGAATTGTTCTTTTTTATTAATGTTATTGGAATGCTAGTGGTTACTTTTACTGAAAGGATTGAGATGATTTTCTCTATGAAATATTTTGTCTTCTAAATGATTATGGAATTAGAACATGCAGATGTCTGACATTTAGGTAGATAGGTCCTTAGCTTCTCTTTCCTTTGAAAACCCAAGACAATTCCAAAAGGAATCAATTATTTTTTATTTTGCCAATACAAGAACTACTACACACAGTAAAACAACATAGTAGAAATTCTTGCATTAGATTTCATAGTGTTCAACTATTTCAAACTACATTCTTCTAAAACTAAGGTCTCTCTTTAGATTAGCCTGGGTTCCCATAGGCTGTGAGGTGAGTAAGAAACTCAGTAAGTTTCTTTACTGTGAGTTTAATAAAAGAAGCTCCACTTAGCTCTGTTAGGTATTCAAGTTTTATACATTAGGGTTACTATGTTGTTTAATGTCCTTTGGTGGCATTTGTTCTCTACTTTTCTTACTAATGTTGTGGTTTTAATGAAAGTATGACTTTCCTTGGTTATTTGTTTATTCTAATGTTGCTGCTTTATTGCTTATGAATTCTAAGAACTTGGTATTTGTTCTGACAAAGATGTAATTCATACGATAAATTATACTTTTTGATAAGTTTGTTTGCATTATTGTATGTGAAGGAGATTGACTTTCCCAATGATTGTAATTATAATTAGCAAGGAGGATTTTCAAAGTTTGTACTAATTCTATACCAAGAAATACTATCTGTATGGTTTTAATACATACTGCAAAAAGAAAAAAAGGGATACTTCTTTTGATAGTAAAATCTATGCCACTCATCTATTTTGCAGGAATGTATGGGGGTTTGGCTGAATCAAAGCTTAGTTGGTAGAGAATTCCAAAGATTTGTTCTTAGACAAAGCCTGCATGAGTTGTCTTCATTTAAAAGTTAACTATTGGGAACCACCTGTGGTTCAGTGAGTAGAGCACTGGATGGTACCTGTGGCTCTGTGAGTAGGTTCCAGGCCCCGTATACTGAGGGTCATGGGTTCAAACCTGGCCCTGGCCAAACTGCAATAAAAAAATAGCTGGGCATTGTGGTGGGAGCCTGTAGTCCCAGATAGATGAATATTCCATATAAAATGAAGTATTATTTTTTCAAAGTGTTTAAAGTGTGGCAGTGGTGCTTTAAAAGGGATTGCATTAAATCTGTAGATTGCTTTGGGTAGTATGGACATTTTAACAATGCTGATTCTTCCCAGCCAAGAACATGGTGTGTTTTTCCATTTGTTGACATCTTCAGCTATTTCTTTTCTCGGAGTTTCATAGTTCTCTTTATAGAGATTCTTGACATCCTTTGTTAGGTAAACTCCCAAATATTTCATCTTCTTTGGCACTACTGTAAAAGGAATAGAGTCCTTTCTTGACTGTGTTTTCAGCTTGACTATTGTTGGTATATGTAAAAGCTATAGATTTGTGAGTATTTATTTTGTAACCTGTGACACTGCTATATTCTTTGATCACTTCTAAGAGTTTTGTAGTTGAATCCCTGGGGTTTTACATATATACAGTCATATCACCTGTGAAGTGTGAAAGTTCAATTTCCTCTGTTCCTATTTTGATTCACTTAATTGCCTTTTTCTTTCCTGATTGTGATGGTTAATACTTCCATTACAATGTTAAAAAGTAGAGGAGACAATGGTTAACCTTGCCTGGTTCCTGATCTGTGTGGAAATGATTTCAATTTAGCTCCATTCAATAAGATATTGGGTATGTATTAAATCAGAACAACCTCTATTAGCCAAGACATTACTCAGAAATAAAAACAAATCAGGAGGAACCACGCTACCAGACCTCAGACTATACTGTAAATCGATAGTGATCAAAACAGTATGGTACTGGCACAAAAACAGAGAGGCAGATGTATGGAACAGAATAGAGAAAAAAGACACGAACCCAGCTACTTACTGTCATTTGATCTTCCATAAGCCAATCAAGAAAATTCATTGGGAAAAGACTCCCTATTTAGGAAATGGTGCCAGGTGAACTGGCTGGAAACCTGTAGAAAACTGAAACTGGACCCACACCTTTCACGATTAACAAAGATAGACTCTCACTGGATAAGAGATTTAAACTTAAAACATAAAACTATAACAATACTAGAAGAAAGTGCAGGGAAAACACTTGAAGAAATCAGCCTGGGAGTATATTTTATGAAGAGGACCCCTGGGAAATTGAAACAACACCCAAAATACATTACTGGGACATGATCAAACTAAAAAGCTTCTGCACAGTCAAGAACACAGTATGTAAAGCAAGCAGATAGCTCTCAGAATGGGAGAAGATATTTGCAGGTAATGTCTCTGACAAAGGTTTAATAACCAGAATCCACAGAGAATGTAAACATATTAACAAGAAAAGAACAAATGATCCTATATCAGTGTGGGTAAGGAACTTGAATAGAAACTTCTCTGAAAAACACAGGCTCACGACCTATAGACACATGAAAAAATGCTCATCATCCTTAGTCATCAGAGATGTGCAAATAAAAACAACTTTGAGATATCTAACTCTAGTAAGATTAGTCAACATCACAAAATCCCAAAACCAGAGATGTTGGTGTGGATGTGGAGAAAAGGGGAAACTTCAGCACTGCTGATGGGAATGCAAACTAATACATTTGTTCCTTTTGGAAAGAAGAGTGGAGATCACTTAGGGATCTAAAAATAGACATGCCATTTGATCCTGCAATTCCTCGACTAGGTATATATGCAGAAGACCAAAAATCATATTATAACAAAGATGTTGGTACCAGAATGTTTATTGCAGCCCAATTCATAATTGATAAATCATGGAAGAAGCCCAAATGCCCATTGACCCATGAATGGATTAATAAATTGTGGTATATGTACACCGTGGATGGAGCCTTAAAGAAAGATGGAGACTTTACCTCTTTTATGTTTACATCGATGGAGCTGGAACATATTCTTCTTAGCAAAGTATCTCAAGAATGGAAGAAAAAATATCCAATGTACTCAACCCTACTGTGACACCACTGTCTCAGCACCCATATTTCCATATGAATGCTATAACCCAACTATAGCCCAAGATGAAGGGGAAAGAAGAGGGGGAGGGTATGGAGGGGGGAGGAAGGATAGAGGAAGGGTAATTGGCTGGACCATAGCTATGGTGCATTTTACAAGGGTACATGTCAAATCTACTAAGTGTGAAATATATGGGTCTTAATGCAATCATAGAAAATGCAGTGAAGGCCATGTTAGCTAGTTTGATGAAAATATTTCAAATTGTATATAAAACCAGCATATTGTACCCCAAAATTGCATTAATGTGCCCAGATATGATTTAATAAAGAATAAAATAACATGGATTGCAGACTACTAAACACAAATAAGAGTCAAAAATAAAAATGAAATAAAATGGATGAATTAAGGACATCTGTTTTTATAATATAAAGAAAAGCTTAATCTCATGTTGGTTACTAAGATTAGTCAATAACCAATTTGTTTGCAGGCATGTTATTGTCAAAATGGAAATTTAATTTTTCAAAACTATCATTTTTCAAGACACATTAATGTTTGTTCATCTTGTAGAACTAAAACTATATTTACATTCAAAAAACAATTATTTAAACATTTGTTTATTTGAACTTTTAAATGTTCAATTTTAAATGAAGGATAACTTTATAATAATCAATCACCAAAACAGTTGAAAGAAACAGCCAAATAACTCCAGAATAAGTAAAATTCTTTGATTCTAGTGTGCTTCTTCCTTCATATTTAAATGAGCTTCCTATAAGGGAGTTTGACTTCTAGTGTGCCCACTGAGAAGCAATCATGCCTTAAACCAAAGAACTGTTGGGGTTTCCAGAACAGCAATATATAGATGTAATCATCTTGTTTAAGTTGGCACACCTCACAATAGTCAAATAGTCTGTGAATTAAATCCATACATTTTAAATCACTATGTTTAAGTAATAGACATGTTTCCACTGAAGAGGTAGGAATCAACAGAAACCCTAAGTATAAGATCATTTACCTCCAAGAGGCTGCTTAAGTAAACAAGTGAGTTTATGACACGAACACAGTTTGTGAATAGCCTATAAAAGGATGGGAAAATGGAGATCTCACCAGTTCTGTTTCTGTGCTATCTTTTTACATTTCATTGTTGTTGGGGGTATCTTTTAGAAGATAAACATACTAAAATATATTATTTGAGGTAAAATTATGCCTTTTAGTCATAGCTTGGATTATTTCCTTTTTAAAACATTTCATTTGAGTTTTTAGCTCTCAATAAGCCAGAGTATTGTATAGGTGCCAAAACATTCAAAATGATAAATTCTGAGGTACCAGAAAGGTATGTAATTTTTAGATTTTATCAGACTCAGCAGACAGCCAGTCTGAGAAAGAAATGCAATCTCCAATTACTAAGTATTTCACAGAGGCAAAAATAGTAAATTGATCTGAGAAGTTACATTTTGTAATAATAGCAACACAATTTATTCTGCCTGGGAATGTTAAAGAATACCTTCTCTAAATAAATTAATTCGGTTTCTGATTATTTTTCATACTGAAATAGTATAAATTTTGCTTCTAAAAATGTATTTTAATTTGTTTAAGGCTAGACGTTAGTATAGTGGAATAGTTAAAATATTGCCATTCTCCTATCAATTATGCAGTTGTTTCAATATATTGGAGTGCTTCTAACAGGCATTTTTATATTAATTTGTATATAGCCACTGATTTATTATCCATATATCAAGGTTTTAAACGTATATTTTAATTAACTTGTCTATATATTTATCATTCACTGAAAGGATGTGTATTATGATAACCTACTATGCATCAAACAGAACTCAGACTACAAGAAAAATGTGGCTAGAATTTTGGCCAAAGGAAAAATTCATTAACATATAAACCAGGATACTCATCAAATAATTTTATCATTTTCAGTTGTATCAAATAATTTATTTTAATTGTACAGCAACTATCATTAATATATATTTGAACTGAGTTACTTTATCCAAATTTCCAAGTTAGTGAGACATCATCTATCTAGAGCAGTGATTAGACCTACAGATTTAGGTTTTAGTTATGGCTATCATATTAATATTTGGAGTATCAAAATAGATAATATGATTACAAAATATAAAACACAAAAAAAGTAAATGTGCTTCTGTGTGGATTTATAATTCTAGATATATAATACTATCTTCCTACTATTCTCACTTCTATCATTGGCCTCGGTTTACCAAAAAAAATTTTATTGGACTGTTTAGCCATTATAGATAGGTATTAGGTTATCAAGTAAGAAATGTCTGATTTCTTTAATGTATTGAATTTGACAGTTGATATCTATGACATTTCACTTTGACACTTCTTTTATTTATATTATGAAGGTACATCCTCATTCTTTCCAAGGCATGTTTTGGCTTGTGATTATATTTCAATTTTTTAGAGGAATTTTTTGGAAAACATGGATAAGTAAAAAATTCATGTTATTTTTCAATATGAGTTGTGCCATTGTGGAACCAATGTGGCACAAAAATCTCAAAATATCAATAAAATGTTTGAGAAGGAAGTGGCTCATGAATGCACAGTATGTCAATGATTTGAGAAGTTGCCTTCTGGTAACTTTAGTCTTGAAAATGAGTCACATGGGTGACCTGAAACCAAGGTGGATAATGATGAGCTGAAAGCTGGAGTGGAAGTGAGTCCATCTCAACCTACGTGTGAATTAGCAGCAATGTTTGACAGTGCTATTCCAACACTATTGGACTAGTAGACTATTTGAATGAATAGAAAATAAAGAAGCTGGATAGATGGGTTTTGCGTGAATTAAATGAGTGTCAGAAGAGAAATCATCTCAAAACTTGTCTTTCTTTGCTGTCCTGACATAAAGACAAACTATTGCTATACCATATTATTACATGTGATGAAAAATGGATTCTTTTTGACAATTTCAAGTATTCAGCACCATGGTTGAATCAAGACAAAGTGTTGAAACACGGTCCAAAACCAAATGTTAATTAAAAAAAGCTAATACTGTCTGTTTGGTGGCACAGTTCTGGGCTTATCCACTACAGCTTCATGAAACCTGGTCAATTGACTATGGTAGATGTCTACTGCAACCAGCTGAATGAAATGATGAGCAGACTTGTGATTAAATAGCCCTGGTCAACAGAGATAGACAATGCTCAACCACTTCTTGCACAAACAATGCTGCTCAAAGTACAGAAGCTGGACACGGAAACTCTCTGTCATCCACCATGTTCATTAGACCATGCCTCAACTGACTATTGCTTCTTCCAGACTTTGGACCACGTCTTGCAAGGAAAATTATACAATTTTCAACAAGCCCTGGAAAAAGCTTTTGTTAATTTCATTGCCAGTTGCAGTTGGCATAAGCAAGCTACCATTAAGGTGGCAAACTATATCAATAGCATAAGCACATACTTTAATGAATTTAACTGCTTCTTGCTTGAAATATAATAAACTAAACTTTTGATTCAAAATCAAATGTTTCATATTAATGACCTAAGTAGACAGCTGCACTAGCCAAAATGGAAAGTATTGAAAATCCAGCAACAAAGGTATAAAGAAGAAGAAAAAAAAAGATCTGGAAACAGTCATTCTATCAATCAAATTACCTACTTATCCTGTTAATGATTATTTTATATTTCAGTATTAAACAGTTTTCAAGGGAAAGCAAACATGAGTTTATTGACCCTGAATTTCTACTGATAACACAAAAAAGAGTGAACATCTCCTTAAGAGTTTTATTGGAGCATGATTTTTCCCAAATAGCCTCACTGAGTACTGAAAACGTTTAGGTATATTAGGCAATGAGACAAATTTTTCATGGCGTTAGCAGTAAAGTTTTGAATCTATCGATGACCAAATTATGCCTTGCATTTTCCTCCTTATATCCTATCATACTTAATTTTACTACAGGAAACAAGATTTTAATATGTACTTTTCAGTAGTGAAAATAAGATAAGTGATATTTTCTTTTTCAGTGAGCATTAAAAACATGCAAGGCCCCTTACATTCACAATTATTACAAAATTCAAATATCAATATATACATATTTTACATATCAGAATAGAAAATTTGTAATAGTTGAGTATGAAAAAATAGGCACTATTTTAGAGGTAACTTGGAGGTAATTCTTGGATTAAATAAACACATTTTCCTCCATGCTATAATTCATTCAGCAGGAAATTATTTCACACACGTACTGTAAATTATATCTCAAGATATTAAAAAATTGAGGTTTTTATAAATCATATTTATAATACATAGCAACATGTAATAATATGGTTACATATTTAATTAGAGGACTAATTAAATTATTGATGTCCAAAGGACTGTACACTATTATTGTATGATGAGAAAGTTAAGATATAGTTTAAACTGATTTCAGAGTATTGAACACTTGGATAGTACCTTTCTGAATGGATAAAAATGAAACATATAATTACACAGGAAAATTTTCTGTACTTATATAAATGACCTTTTTGATGGCAACGATCTTTTGTAAATAGAGCTGGAGGTGAAGTTTGGGAAGATGGGTCATCTTTTACATATTTTTCACATTTTAGTTTATAACATATACTACAGGTTTCATGATTAAGCAAAATAAGAAAAGGTAATAATGTTAATAAAAGCTATGTTAATGATACCATATACTAAACATTGTACTTAACATTTTATATTCACATGTAATTAAATCCTTGAAAAATTCTAAAGAAAGCATCATTGTTATTTAAAACCACCTCAGGTAGATGAAATGAAAGATAAAAACAAAAGAGTTAAATATCTAAGCACTGTTTGTATGGCCATAAAGTGCCTGTGTTTAGGGATTTTTTTGCCCAAATTTGTCCTCTTCAGGATGACCCTAAAGTTTCAGGAGTTCATATTGAAGGTGGAAAGATAGCACTCTTATGACAAGCATCTGACTTATTGTCATTTGACCTTACTCTCATTATAACCGCTTACAAAAAGGAAGCAAATGATTTTGTATAAATCAGAGGCAACTTACCTTTCCTATAAATTAAGTAATTCTTTCTTTGTCTATGATTTATTGTGAATATTTATTTCTCTTTAAAAGGAACTGTGACTTACAAACCTAAGGTTCTCTAGACTCTGACATGGCCTTCTGGAAAATGTCCTGATTTGTATGCTTAGCAATTATCTAATCATAGTGCAAGTGGCTTAATACATGCTAGTCCTAAACAGAGTAATTATTTAAAAAATAATTTTTATTTTCTCGATAAGAGGCAAATATTTTGACACGCTCATCTATTCTTAAGAGCTCATCTTAGTAGTGGAAGCATCCCTGAAAAAATCCAAACAGCTGTGAATCTAAATATACAGTCAAATTCAGTCTTTACAACATAAAGGTTGGAAATGTGCTTCAGCTCAGCATGTGAAACTACAAATGACAGTGCTATATGTTATAGAAATCACAATTTTGGAAATTGAACTTAATGCTAATTTATCTCACAGAGAGATGCTTATCATGCATAGTCACAGATATGAAGCTATATTTTTATAGTGTGAATATCCCCACATATGACTCATACATAACTCAAAAGAAAAGCTGATAAAACACATACTCTGTATTTGTTTGTTTCCTTCTTAGTAATAATGTGCTATCCCAGGGCACAAAAATACAGTATTTAACAGTCAAAAGAACAGCAAAGTTTAAAGAAATTTCAGCTAAAACTATCCAGTTACTGGAAACTCAAATTAAGCATTTTTTAAAGAATAAAACATAATAAAGTGATTTCCCTAGGATAAAATTTGTATAGCTTTTTTTCTGGCAATAGGTTATTTCGATTCTCAAATTTCTTCATTTTCAATGTAAGCTCAAATGAATTAAATTTAGAAGTATAATTCTGTGAAACAAAATTTACCTAAGTAAGTCAAATTTCATTTATTAAGTTATGTTTGCCAAGATAAAAAAGTACTAATATATTTTTATTACAGGAACTGAAAGTAAAACTATTTTAATCAACTAAAAAATGTCATTAATCAAACATCCTGTCTTTGTAATCATTAAGATTTCTTGGCATTTCTCTACAGAAGTGATAATTAACATATGGTTTTATATAGTTAATGAGTGTGAAATTATATTGAATTTTCTTTTCCCTAGGGCTCCTCTGTCCTTTTACTATTCCCATTATTGAAACAAATACATTAAATCCGTAGATCTTTGTAATCCATACATTCATGTGAAATATTCACAGTCACAATCTTAATATTTCCTTTACTGTTTCACAGTTCGAAAGAATTCTGATGGATTTAATGCATGTGACTACCAAAAAAGATGTTAAGTTGAAACCCAGGGGCCTAAAACAGTAAAGTATGAATATATTTTTCCATTTTCAGCATAGAGTTTGTATTGGAGTATATAACTCTCCGATAAAACTATTTAAGAACTTGGGATTTTAATTCAAAGATATTTAAGTTTGCATTGTCATGGAAAAGGAAGACAACTGCAAATTTATCTATTGGATAAATAAAATCATGGGCAGAGAGAAGGGTGAAGAAATGAATGCAGGAGGATGAAATAATTTATATTAAACACTCTGTGCTTTATATGCGTGAAAACACATGATTCTCATAACTTTTTTTATTTTCTAATTTAAAAAATAATGGTAAACACAAAAAAGGTAAATAACTTCCCATGAACACAAAAGTTAAAAAGAGAAGGGTGTGAGTAAATTCTGTAAGTCCTTTTTTCCCTGCTTCATTTCTCTGGGTAGCTCATATTTTATCAACACAGATTCCATGAATAGATACAAGCAGTAAGGGTTAAAGGACATACAAAAACTGGTATGTATGTATCTATTAAAAATATAATAAAGATGTACTCAGTACTACTATAAAACCAATTTATAATCCCTCACAGTTTCATATGAGTGATGAATCACAACTATAGCCAAGGACGAAGGAGGGAAGGGGTGGGGGTTGGGAAAAGAGGGGAGTGGTTTGACAGAGGAAGGGTTAATAGTGGGACCACATCTATGGAGCATATTGCAAGGGTACAAGTCAAATCTATCAAGTATTCAACACAAATGTCTTAACACTATGATTAAGTAAATGAGGTGAAAGCTATGTTAATTAGTAGGATGTAAGCACTGTAATTTGTACAAATAATCAACACATTGTATCCCACAAAGGCTAAATGTATTCAGGATCTATGTATATATGACTTAATAAAAAAAATAAACTATTCTTTTACATTAGTCAATAATTCTATACAGGTTTTTGCAAAATTAGCCTGATATTTCTTTATAATGTTGAGGGCCATATGGATGTTTTTCAAAAGGGTATTCTGAGCCCTACACCAGATTATTTAATTAAAGTTTTGATATTGAAATGTATTCATTTAGAATTGATAAGAACAGTTCTCTAATTCACTGCTTAAAAACAACCACAAACACATAAGCAAGCAAAGATAGTCTACTGATATTAATGAGTCATTAAAATTTTTATTAACTCCATATTTTTGGTTAACAGATAATGCCCACACAATGTTGTTGAGTGGAAACGAAATTATGGCGTTGAATTCACAGAAAAAAAAAAAAGCCTACTAAAGTAAAAATATGCAGACATGCTTGAATGTAAATATGTAAAACTAGTGTTTGGAGCAACCAGGATTCATGAACAAAATAAGTATATATTTAATTCTTGTCTTTTAAACACCAGTTGTGGCTAGCTTGCCTGATCCTTGATAAACCTTAGCTAGAGTCCATGATATTTTGATTACTTTTATTTTATAGACAATCATATAGTAATTAAAAAAATTTCAAAACACAATCTTAATCAGAAATGAAGTCCAACATGTAAAGTGACACTTTCAATCTACATGAAAAAAAATTAAAAAAAGAAGACCTTCTGCACATGAAACTTATGCTGGAGTTTGAGAAGAACTTTTGATTAGGGAGAAGAATTTGGTGGATGCTTTCTTTTCTGCTCTGATCTGACTAACCTGGATTGCTAACTGAGACTTCATCACCTTTGTGCCTGCGGGTAGGAGTGAGGAAATTAAAAGTGACAATATAGGGGTTTTTCTTATTTGCTAATTGCTTCCTGATATATTTGTCAGGTGTGTTTAAAGTTAATTTCTTTTATTGTTGCTTTTGGGCTCACTGGATATTTTTCTTCTCAGCCTACTTTCAACCCTTCTTTTTCTGATTGTTCTGATTAAATCTTTGGTTGTTAAGGTCTTCTGCCACAAGTTCTCTAGGACAATGGTTTTCTCTTTACTGTAATGTGGCTCGTGTCTAGTTCTTGGGAAACAGACTTATTCAAACTTTTCATTAAGAGACAGGGGAAGTGTAGGACCTTTAGCTTTCTTGGGTGTCAAAAAAATGTCACCTCTATGCATTCAATCTAGCTATCTCAGTGATATCATGGAAGCCATCCTTACTAGGGTTGGAATTACAAGGTGGCATGGGAGAGGTAATGAGAAAGGAAAATATTATCCTGACAAAGGCATCTTAAAAGGAAGTATTCCCAGAATTCCTAATTTGTCTACCGTATCTTGACTTTTTTAAAATTTTGAATTCGCAAAGAGCTTTGGTAACATGAAATCAATTTGTTTTTCTTTCACTGTTTCTTTCCTCTTAATATTTTTATTTTCAGCATATAGGGACCTGACTTACATACAATTTTGGGTTGTAATATTACCTCATAATAGGTGCTGAGGCATAAGAGATAAAAAGGCAGTCCCATTATAATTGATTAGCTTAGAGAGAAAAGGGAAAAGAAAGAAAAAGGTGGACATAATTATCTAAATATTCTCTATTATATTGTTAAATGTAACAATTATGTCAAGTGTTAAAACCATCTTTTTCCCATATTAAACTTCAAATAATAATTTTTTAAAGAAAACATAAAATTATATTAAAAGGATCTTGCATAAATTACATAAAGACATATATAACTTGTATATTATTTTATTCTTCTCCCTGAAAAATGCATTTATTAGGTATATTTACCATATAAATTAAGTACCTTCTTCAACTGTTTCTCTTTGAAGCAATTTTTATCAATTATGGACGATAATTATGCTTAAGGAATACTCTATGGGTATCTTCAACACTACAGTGTTTTTTTATTCCCCTGCTGTGAACGCAAATATAATTGTATGCATGAAGTAATTCAATTTTAAAAAATTTGTTTTATTGTTATACAGCCCATTCTCACTGCACTAGAACACATGATTGATTATTCATGAATATAATGTCTAGGTAAATAATGAAAAGGTATTAATCATGTCTATGAACAAGAATGACTTGTTAGTTTAGTCAGCAAAAAGGGAAGATGCAATGCTAATTATATGTAGGATTGTTATGCAATTTTTATACCTAATTTTGGAATTGCATGCTAAATCATCTTAGCTAATAAATCTAGTTATAACCACTACTTAGCTGGTATCACTTGTGGTTACAGTTAGTACAGAGTATTACTCTTGACAGCTGTGTGATAAGAATCCTTTTAAATTTCAACTTTATATATAAAGTTAAACATAACTTCAATTTCCTTTCCTTTTATATTAAATTTGTTATAGATTCTCAAAACTTTGAAAAAATAGCCCAGAGAAGTCGTGGGTACTCTTCATCTAGTTTCCCTGATGGTGATGATAGCTCACATAGCTGTAATACAAGATCAAATCCACTACATTGACAATAATAGTATCCACAGAACTTAGTGATTTCAGTCATATTATATGCATTCATATATATTTATGTATAATTATCTTCATATAAAGATTTGCATAACTGTCAGGAAAATCAAGATATATGCCATTCCCATTACTCCAATGATCCCTTACACTACCATAAGCTAACAAAACGCTGCCTTCCTATTTAACTTATGATAACCACTAAAATATTGCTACCACCAGACTTGAAAAATTTATGTATGTATAATATCTAGACCAAGTACTAAAAATACTTGTAGAAAGATACACTCAGAAACACTATAGATAAATAAAAGTAACATTCAAAAAATGTTGGGGTTTTTTGTAGAGAGAGTCTCACTTTATCGCCCTCGGTAGAGTGTTGTGATGTCACACAGCTCACAGCAACCTCCAACTCCTGGGCTTAGGTGATTCTCTTGCCTTCGCCTCCTGAGTAGCTGGGACTTTAGGTGCCCACCACAACACCCAGCTATTTTTCTGTTTTGCAGTTCAGCCAAGGCCGGGTTTGAACCCACCACCTTTGGTATATGGGGCTGGTGCCCTACTCAATGAGCCACAAGTGCCGCCCCCCCAAAAATGTTTGAGCAACTCACAGGTAAGCAGGAAAAAGACAGCAGAAAAATGAAACAAAATAACAGAGAGGATAAACCGAAAGCAAAAAAGAAAAAGACAAAATTAAGCCTCATTCATGTACATAATTACATTAAATAAAAATTATCTAAATTCACAACTTAAAGAGTTTGGCATGATGAATGAAAAGTAAACAAACAGATTATAACTATTAATAAATTACAGTACATGCTGTCTATAAAAATTCACTTCGAATGTAACAATATAACAATATATGTCAGTTCAAAGTAAATGGATGCAAAAATGGTATAACATGAAACCTTAATCAAAAGAATATTAATAATATTAAAAGAAGAATACAAAGAAAAGATAATTACTAGGGACACAAAGGGACATTATACAGAGTTAATATTAGTCAGTCTACCACAGATACATAGCAACATTAAGTATGTATCCCTAAATACAAGGCTTCAGGATGCATTGGAAAATAATCTGATAAAATTCAAAAGAGAAATAAGCAATTAGAGTTGAGAAAAGAACTCTCTGTCAGAAATTCATAGAACCACTAGACAGAAAAGTATGATACAAAAAAAAAAAAACCCAGCAACTAACAGACTCTAATTGACATTCATAAAGCACTGCATATACAGCAGCAAAATACACATTTTTTAAAAGTGCCCACAAAATATTCAACAAGACAGATCACATGATATGTCATTAAAAATCTGGACAAATTTACAACTGAAAATAACATATTGCATATATTCTAATAGCATTTGCTGATGATATGATCTTATTGTTGCAGGAAGACGAGGCCCAACAGAGAGAATGAGCACCCAAACACCACATTTATAAGAGGAAGGGCTTTATTCACCACCTAGGAGCTTACAGCATAGAAGAATTCCAAAAGGCTGCACTCCCTGTCTAGCTTGATCTTTTCCCTTTTTATCGACAGTCAAGAAGTTCCACCCCACAGGTACCCTTCTCATTGACCTGTTTGAATCAAGTGGGAGATGCTACTCCAGCCACTATAGAACTACAATATTTCACAGAACTTGGAAATTTCCAAGTTCTAGGAAATTAAGTTTACAAATTCCTAAGGGCTGAGTCACCATGGAGAGGACCCCACAAGTGTAACCTTGTGGTCTCCTTGAGAAGACCTGTTCTAGACCTCACCCTTCTTTGGTATCTTCTCTCATATGTAGAAAACCCCAAAGAATCAACCAAGAGTCACCTGGAATTTATAAATAAATCCAGCAAAGTCTCAGGTCACAAAATCAATGTACACAAATCAGTAGCTTTCATATATGCCATCAACAGTCAAACAGAAAACAGTTTTATATACACAGTTGTTTACTAGAGTTCTTGCAATAAATCCTGATCAATTCTCTCTGGCTTTAAGGCAACTAAATGATCTAACACTGGCCTCTACCTTATCTAGCAGCCCTTTGCCTAGGTCAGCTACAATGGCGTAGCCCTACAGGTAGTGCAAAAGCTTTTCAAACTGCCAACCTCTTACCCAGCATTGGACTTTGGCTTATATTATTTCCTCTTATGTACAAGCTCCGCCTTTCACTTTTGTTCCAAGTGCCTATTACTACATTAAAAAAATTCAAATGTAGTGTTTGAGAATACCATAATTGTGTTGATCGGCAATTCACAATGGGCTTGGCTTGCCAGTTCCTTTTCTCCACATTGCTTAACGGCAAGTAAGTGATTGATCTATTGGAGAGGTTTGTGCCTTGTGGGGAAATGGGCTGCCTCAGATGGCCCATTTCCATCTTGATATAATTACTGGGCTTCCCCACTAGCAAGACAGCTCCTCAGGGCTCCATGTGTTCAAAGACATCTAAAGGAGAAGGTAGTCTTAAATAGCTATGCATATGCAAACTAGCATATTTTATTAGTCATGGCAATCACAGAGTCTGCCCAGATTCCAAACATAGAAATGTAAACTTTTCCTTATCTAAAGTGTCAAAAAATCTGTTGACATTTTAATTTTCCACATACTCAAAATAGATATCACTCTTTTGTGTGTGTGCTTTAAATTAACTTACCTCCTCGTAAGTTTTACCTAAGCATCAAATTTCATTTGGGTGTCTACTCAGTACATTTCTCTCAGAGCTCTTCTTGTTTATCAATACTTGTGACATTTTTAATGAAATGTGCTTTTTTAAATGTTTCTCTTTCCTCTGCTTATCTATTTGGAAAAAAGTAATCGACATACAGAGAATTTAACAATTTACTTTGCCTCTATAGCATCTAACATAGTACTTACTGGAGATAGAGTGGGTATTCAATAGATATTTATTGAATAAATGTTTTATTTAGAAATACATAAAACAGTTATTTTTATTACAATTTTCCACATAAACTCAGGGCAGGACAGCTTAGAATAATTGCTGTGAAAATACTTGGAGAATTTAGTTGGTTACAAATTCAGTCACTATGGCTGCTGAAGGATTAGTTGACAGTTCAACAGGATGCATTAAAAAAAACAAGGTTAAATGGTCACATTTGAAACATGAGTTGCGCTCTCAGGGTCATATTTTAGAGGGAGAGAGAATAACATGAGAATATGGAAGTGTGATATATGGAACAATTGAGGGAACTTGGAAGGTTTAGCTTGCAAAAGCCTGAGGGACAAATATAATAGATAACTTCAAATGTTGAGCAGCTGTCCTGTTTAAAATTTTTTCCTCTATTTTCCTGAAGAAATCTGATGAACAATATGTGAAACTTGAATTTCACATTTAAAGCGTTACTCAAGCAAGTTAGAATGATTAAAGAAGAAAAAAAGTTTGCAATGTTTCTTCAAGTATTTCTTTAGATTGCTATAGCTGTTTCATTCTCTTTCATTCAAAGCTTAGATTGGAAGGTTTCTTGTCACCTTTGGTGTAATAATAACATTTTTCAGTCATAAAAAGTATGTCAATTAAATTCTCCTTCTTTTGACCTATTAATGATTTACTCACTAAGTTATTATGTATGTTTTAAACTTCTAAGCTGTCTCAGCACTTAGCAATGTAGTAGCGAGGAAAAGCACTATAGATCCTGTAAGTTGCTTCTTGTCGGAGAATATACCCATTCACATGAAAATAAAATTCAGTAAACTAATTAAATTCAGTGTAATAAGTCACTACCTCTCTATTCTCAAAATTTACTTTTTGAGGATTAACCAAAAACTCATCTCTATAAACTACTTTTTAAAAAATTATTTAATTTTTTACCAATTTAAGTTGAGATTATAATTGTGTCTATCCCCTAAATGGTAGACGTTATGATCATTAAGTGTGAATTTACTCATCTTTTCCACTTGCTTGTTTTCCATTGAATTTTGTATCATTTGTATGCATGTGTGCTGATTATTTACTTCCAATTTAGAAATGAGACTTTTGGTGTTTGTTTTCCATTCCTGTGATACTTCACTTAGGGGGATAGTCTCCAATCAATCCCACCCAGTTTGTTACAGAGGGTATTACGTCACCAATTTTTATGGTTGAGTAATATTCCCCAGTATCTATCTATCTATCTATCTATCTATCTATCTATCTATCACATTTAATAATCCAGTCATGTCCTGATGGGCACATGGGTTATTTCCACATCTTTGTGACTGTGAATTAGGTTATAAACATGCAAATGAAAGTGACTTCTTTACTGAATGACTTTTTTCCCTGTGCAGAAATATGCAGTATCGGGATTGATTGCTGGATCCAATGGTAGATTGGATCATTTTATTCTTGGAAGTATCTCCATACAACTCTCTGGAGAGGTTGTACTAGTTTGCAGTCCCATAAACAGTGCATAAATGTTCCCCTCTCTCCACGTCCACACCAACACTGGTTGTTTGGGGACTTTTTGGTATGAGCCATTCTCACTGGAGTTAGGTGATATCTCATGTGTGTGAGTGTGTGTGTATGTCTGTGTGGTTTTGATTTGTATTTCCCTGATGATTAAAGACATTGAGCATTTTTTATATGTATTTGCTATTAATCATCTTTTTTTGAAAAGATTTTGTTGTTGTTATTGTTGTTTTGCCCACTTTTCATTTGGATTGTTTAATGCCTTCTTTCTTATTTACATGAGTTCTTTGAAGATTCTCATTGTTAGCCTTGTATTGCATGTACAATATGCAAATATTTTCTCCCATTCTATAGATTGTCTATTCATTCTTTTGATTGTTTCCTTGTCTATACAAAGCTTTTATAAATTAATCAGATCCTATGTATTTATTTTTCTTTTTGCCGTGATTGCCTTTGGGGTCTTCTTCATAAGTTATTTTCCTAACCAATATCTAGAAGAATTTTTTCCAACCTCTTCTTCTAGAATTTTTATAATTTCATGTCTTAGTTTTAAGTTTGTTATCTTTGTGAATTAATTTTGTGAGTAGTGAGGGGTGTGGATCATGTTTCAGTTTTCTTCCCAGCACTGTTTATTAAACAAGGATTCTTTTTGTTTCCCTTTTGAATATTTTTTATTTTCTGCTTTGTCAAAAATCATGTGGCATTATGAGGATGGTTCTAAATCTGGGCTCTTGTTATGATCCATTAAACCATGGATCTGTCCTTTTTTTTTTTTTTTTTTTTTTGCAATTTTTGGTTGGGGCTGTGCTTGAATCCCTCCAGTATATGCAGCCAAAGCCTACTCTTTGAGCCACAGGCACCACCCATGGATCTGTTCTTTTGCCAGTACCATGCTGTTTTGGTTACTATAGCCTTGTAGTATAGCTTGAACTCTAGTAAAGTGATGCCTCCTGGTTTGTTCTTTTTGTTTAAATTTGCCTTCGCTATTTGGTCTAGTTTTCTGGTTCCCTGAAGTGTAAAATTATCTTTTCTTGTTTTGCAAACAATGATGTTGGTATTTCTTTTTTTTTTTTTTTTTTGTAGTGACAGAGTCTCACTTTTATAGCACTCTGTAGAGTGCCATGGCATCACACAGCTCACAGCAACCTCCAATTCCTGGGCTTAAGCGATTCTCTTACCTCAGCCTCCCAAGTAACTGGGACTACAGGTGCCCACCACAACATCCAGCTATTTCTTTGTTTTGCAGTTTGGCCAGGTCTGGATTTGACCCTGCCACCCTCGGTATATGGGGCCAGTGCCCTACCCACTGAGCGACAGGTGCTGCCCATGATATTGGTATTTTAATGGGGATTTCATTGAATCTGTAAATCATTATGGGTAGTATGGACATTTAAGCAATGTGAGTCATGGACTTGATATGTTTTTCCATTTGTTTACCTTCTCTGTGATTTCCTTCCTTTGTATTTTGTAGTTCTCCTTATAAAGGTCATTTATAGCCTTGGCTAAATATATTGACAGGTATTTTAATATGTTTGCTGCTATTGTGAAAGGTATTGAGTCCTTAATTTGATTCTCAGTTTGACTGCTGTTGGTATATACAGGAAAGCTACTGATTTGTGTACATTGATTTTTTGTAATCCTGAGATTTTACTGTATTTATTAATAAATTCCAGGATTTTATTGGTAGAGCCACAAAAAGGTGAGGTTTTCTAGATATAAGATCCTATTATTAGTAAAGAGCAATGGTTTCACTTTCTTTTTTTCTATATTTGGATACCCTTGGTTTCTTTCTCTCGCTGGATTGCTCTAGCTAGCACTTATAGCACTATATTGAATAAAAGCGATGATAGAGGGTAACATTGTCTGGTTCTATTTCTAAGCAGGAACTCTTCTAATTTTTCTCCATCAGTATGATCTTGGCTATGGGTTTATCATATATGGCTTTTTTTTTTCTTGCAGTTTTGGCTGGAGCCAGGTTTGAACCCACCACCCCCAGTATATGGAGCCAGTGCTCTATTCCTTGAGTCACAGGCACAGCCCCATCATATATGGCTTTTAATATATTGAGGTATGTTCCATCAGCTCTATTTAGTTAAGAGTTCTTATTATAAAAGGGTTCTAAATTTTGTCAAATGCTTTTTCTGCATCTATCAAGAAGAATATCAAAGTTAAAAAAACTGAACGACCTATTACTGAATGATAGTTGGTTCAAGAAGTAATTAATATGGTAATCAAAATAGTCTTTGAACTAAATTACAAGATAGACACATGTTATCTAAACCTGTGGGACTCAATAAAAGCAGTCATAAGAGGAAAGTTTATTGCCATAAATGCCTGCATCCAGGAGACAGAAAAAAATCACAAGTCAACAATCTTATGAATCATGTCAAGGAATTGGAAAAGGAATTGCAAATCAATCCTAGACTTGGTAGGAGAAAATGAATGATGAAGGTCAGAGCAGAACTAAATTAAATCAATAACAAAAGAATTACACAGAAGATTAAGAAAATAAAAGTTGGTTCTTTGAAAAGATGAACAAAATCAACAGGCCTCTCACTAGATTGACAGGGAAAAAAAAACAAACTTTGAGAATCTGACTCAGAAATAACAAGGGAGATATTGCAACTGACATAATGGAAATTAAAAATATCATCTCTCAATATTACAATAATCTCTACGCTCATAAACTCAAAGGCATTGAGGATAAGGACAAATTCTTTGAAACACACAGTCTCCCTAGGCTCATTCTGGAAGTAATAGAACTCCTAAATAGACCAATATCAAGTAACAAAATTGAAACAGCAACAAAAATCCTCCTAACAAAAAAAGTCCCAGACCAGATGATTTCACACCTGAATTTTATCAGACCTACAAAGACGAACTGGTACTGATACTGCAGAAAATATTTCATAAGAGGAGAAAGGAAGAAATCCTCTTCAGTTTATTCCACAAAGCCATTATCATTTTGATTCCAAAGCCAGGAAAGGACAGAACACAAAAAGAAAACTATAGAACAATATCCCTTATGAATATAGACGCAAAAATACTCAACAAAATCTTAGCAAACAACTCAGCTACACATTAAACAAAAAATCTACTGCGATAAAGTATGCTTCATCTCAGAGATGCAAGGATGGTTCAACACATGCAAATGCATAACTGTAATTCACACATATCTAGTTGAAAAAATATAAAGTTTTAAAAAAATTATAACCATGCACAATCTTATTGACAAGTTTTGATAAACTTAGAAGATTATTATGAAATTTTGCTTATACAATTTATAATTATTTTAAGAAACTAAAAAAAGAGTCTATATGTTTTCAGTAAGTCTTAAGCTGATTTCTGGCTTGCAATCCTTTGGTATTTTTAAAATTATGTTTATAAATTATCAGGAAGAAAATTAATTTTAATACCCAAATTGATTATGTCAGGTAGCTGGTCCAATTGAATTCAAACCCATTTGTTGGTTTACCTATTATAAGTAATATTTGTGGCTCGGCTCCTGTGGCTCAAATAGCTGGGGCACCAGACACATACCCTGGAGCTAGTGGGTTCAAATCCAGACAGGGCCTGCCAAACAACAATGACAACTACAACCAAACAATAGCCGAGCATTGTAGTGGGTGCCTATAGTCCCAGCTTCTTGGGAGGCTGAGGCAAAAGAATTGCTTAAGCCCAAGAGTTTGAGATTGCTGTTAGCTGTGACACCACAGCACTCTACTAAGGGTGACATAGTGAGACTCTGTCTCAAAAAAATAAAATAAAAATAATCATTTTTGTAAGACCAAATTATAGCCAAAATAATAAAATTACCCCATTTTCTTTTACAGAATAATTTTTTAAAAACCTATTCCTAGTTTGGAAAATCCCTTTTTAACTTTGAAATTACTTCTTTTAAGGATGTTAATGTTTGTGAGTATCAGAGGATAGAGGAAAGAAAGAGAATAGCTTGATCTTTTAGACACTGCTATGTTTTTAAGGTGTGCCGTAAGAATAAATTGAATTTTTAAGAATGAAACCCACTTTAATGTTAATATCTAGTAGCTTCTAATAGATTGTGTTCAAAGTCTTTCAAAATTTTCTTAAGAAGACTTCTTAAGTATATTGTTTTAAGGGATCAGCTTAGTACTTCCTGAATAACTATAGCAAATCTGGCCAGCTGGCCCTGTGAAATATCACAGGTCACTGTATCTACATATAAGAGTAGTTAAGATATCCATCTCCTCATGTCCTCTTCTCTCAGCGCAAAGCAGAGAGCACATTTACACATATGCAACTTTTGCTAGCATGACTTTCTTGTTCTTTTCAATATTTATTATAAAAATAATTGCACAATTTATTGCAGATATGCAAATATGTTGCATATGTTGCAAATATGACAGAACTCATATTTGATAGTGAACATAAAAGTCCACGTGTATAGTATGTATAATAGTTTGAATGCCTCCTGCAAAATTCATGTTTGAAATGTGATCTTTTGGCAGCATTAAGTGTCAGGGCTTTTAAGAGGTGATTGGGCCATAAAGGCTCTGTCTTCTTGAATGGTTAATCCACTCTGAATGGATTAGTGGTTTAATGTAGTAATAGGTTATCATGGAAGGCAAACTGATGACTTTGTTTGTAAGGAGAGGAACAGAGACCTGAGCTAGCATGTTAGCAAGCTTGGCCCCCTCAACATATCATGTCCTTAATACCTCAGGAAACCAGAGAGAACCCCTACTAGCAAGAAGTTTCTCACCAAATGCACTGGCTTTTCAGAATGTCCCAGCCTCCATAACTGTAAGAAATAAATTTCTCTTATATGTAAATTATACACTTTTAGGTCTTCTGTTAATAAGCAACAGAAAACAAAGATAGTATGTTCAGTAAAAATCTGATGTGTATAAAATATAAACAATATGTAGGGTAAAATGCAAAATGATTTCATGTTTTCCAAACTAAAGAGGACTTAAAAATATTATATCTATGATAATATTCTCTCCTATGATCCTATTTTAATTTGAGTCCAGAATTTCCCATATTATTTCATTTCATACTGCCTGGGTTCTATTTTTTCTTACTGCTTGATCTTAATACTAATTTTAATATTTGCTTGTGCCCTTACTGAAAATCAGCCTCAATTCAAGAAGTCAAACATCAATTGATTTTTCTAAGAAACTTGCTTCTCTAGAATGATCATATAGTACCAGAATAAATGAATATCAGAAAAAATAAAGTAATTTAAAAATAAACGACAAATGTCTTCTTTAATGCTACAAATTAGCTTCATAGTAGGGCTGAGTACATTGGATACTTTTTGTTTCGTTCTTGAGATACTTTGCTAAAAAGAATATGTTCCAGCTCCATCCATGTAAACATGAAAGAGGTAAAGTAGCCATCTTTCTTTAAGGCTGAATAGTATTCCATAGTATATGTGTACCACAGTTAATTAATCCGTTCGTGGGTCACTGGGCACTTGGGCTTCTTCCATGACTTAGCAAATATGAATTGGGCTGCAATGAACATTGTGATATAGATGTCTTGTTATAATGTGATTTTTGGTCTTCAGGGTATATACCAAGTAAAGGAATTATAGGGTCGAATGGCAGGTCTATTTATAGAGCTCTAAATATTCTCCAAACATCCTTCCAAAAGGAATGTATTAATTTTATTCCCACCAATAATGTAGAAGTGTTCCCTTTTCTCCACATCCACGCCAACATCTCTGGTTTTGGGATTTTGTTATGTGGGCTAGTCTTACTGGAGTTAGGTGATATCTCAAAGCAGTTTTGATTTGCATTTCTCTGATGATTAAGGATGGTGAGCATTTTTCATATGTCTGTAGGTCATGCGCCTATCTTCTTTAGAGAAGTTTCTCTTCAAGTCATTTGCCCACCCTGAGATGAGATCACTAGTTCTTTTCTTGCTAATATATTTCAGTTCTCTGTGGATTCTGGTTATTAAACCATTGTCAGAGGCATAACCTGCAGACATTTCTCCCATTCTGAGGATGGTCTGCTTGCTCTACTTACTACATTCTTGGCTGTGCAGAAACCTTTTAATTTAATAAGGTCCCAGTAGTGTATTTTAGATATTGCTTCAATTGCCTGGGGAGGGCTCCTCATAAAATATTCACCC
>CAUYON010030186.1:0-19391 GCA_963573935.1 Arctocebus calabarensis
GAATAAGCTCTTCCTTGATGGTTTGATAGAATTCTGGCGTGAAGCCATCTGGACCAGGGCATTTTTGGGTTGGAAGATTTTTGATTGTGTAATCTCAGTGCTTGAAATTTGTCTGTTCAGGAGCTCTATTTCTTCCTGGCCAAGTCTAGAGAGAGGGTGTAATTCTAAATATTGATCCATTTCCTTCATGTTGTCAAATTTCTGGGCATAGAGTTTCTGGTAGTATTCAGAGATGATCTCTTGTATCTCTGCAGCATCAGTTGTAATTTCCCCTTTATCATTTCTGATTGAGGTTACTAGAGATTTTACTTTTCCATTTCTATTTAGTCTGGCCAAAGGTTTATCTATTTTATTTATTTTTTCAAAAAAAAACTCCTTGTTTCATTAATTTTCTGAATGATTCTTTTGTTTTCAATTTAATTGATCTCTGATTTAATTTTGGATATTTCTTTTCTTCCGCTGGGTTTAGGCTTAGCTTGTTCTTCTTTTTCCAATTCTATAAAATGTCTTGTGAGTTTGTTGATGCCCTCTCTTTCTGTTTTTCGAATGTAGGCATCTAAAGAGATAAATTTTCCTCTCAGAACTGCTTTTGCAGTATCCCACAGGTTTTGGTAGCTTGTGTCTTCATTGTTGTTATGCTCAAGGAAGTTAATGATTTCCTCTTTTATTTCTTCCTGCACCCAATTGTCATTCAACAGAAGATTGTTTAATTTTCATGCCTTCGTGGACTTGAACATATTTGTTGGAGTTGAGTTTCACCTTTAGTGCCTTGTGGTCTGAGAAGATACAAAATAAAATTTCAATTCTTTTGATTCTGTTGAGATTTGTTTTGTGTGCCAGAATATGATCAATTTTGGAGAATGTTCCATGGGGTGATGAGAAGAATGTATATTCTTTATTTTGGGGATGGAATGTTCTATATGCATCTATCAAGAACAGTTGTTCTAGGGTCTCATTTAAGTCCCTTACATCTTTGTTTAATTTCTGTTCAGAGGATCTGTCCAGCTCTGGAAGAAAAGTCCCTTGTTGTTATAGTATTACAAGATATCATATTGCTCAGACTGAGTAAGGTCTGTTTCAAGAATCTGGGAACATTTAAGTTGGGTGCATAAATATTTAGAATTGAAATGTCTTCTTGTTGTATTTTTCCCTTAACCAATACAAATGACCATCTCTGTCTTTTTTGATTTTAGTTGCTTTAAATCCACATGTATCTGAAAATAAGATTTCAACTCCTCTTTTCTCCTGAAATCTGTTTGCCTGAAAAATTGTCTTCCAACCCTTAACTCAGAGTTTTAATTTGTCTTTGGAAGAAAAGGTCTGTTTCCTACAAACAGCAAATGGATGGCTTGTGTTTTTTAATCCAGTCAGCCAATCTATGTCTCTTCAGTTGGGAATTCAAGCCATTAACTTTTATTGAGGTAATTGATAAGTGTGGTAGTGTTCTTTTCATTTTATTTTGTGAGAGTCCATTGCTTAGTTTTATCTTTTTCATCAGTGTGGAAGTTAGGTTCTGTCCTTTAATTTCTGAGTTCTTACTTTGTTGTTGGTCTATTTTGATGGTCAATGTGTAGAACAGGTTGAAGTATTTCCTGTAGAGCTGGTCTTGTTGTAGCGAATTTCCTCAATGTTTGTATATCAGTAAATGATCTGATTTCTCTGTCAATTATAAAGCTTAGCTTAGAATTCTGGGCTGGAAATTGTTCTGTTTAAGTAGATTAAAGGTAGATGACCATTGTCTTCTTGCTTGAAAGGTTTCATTAGAGAAGGCTGCAGTCACCCTGATGGATTTGCCACTGTAGGTCAACTGGTGCTTACTCCTGGCAGGTTGAAGAATCTTTTCTTTTGTCTTGACTTTGGACAGGTTCATCACAATGTATCTTGGAGAACCTCTGGGTTCCAATATCCCTCTGAAAGGAGTGTGTCAGGATCTTTGGTGATATTTGGGAAATTTTCATTTATAATATTCTCTAGTATGGCTTCCTTTCCCCTGGGGCATCCTTTTTCCCCTTCTGGAATACCTATAACTCGTATGTTTGAATGCTTTATAAAGTCCCACAATTCTATCAGTGAATGTTCTGCTTTCTCTCTTTTCTTTTCTGCCTCTTTAACTATCTGGGTTATCTCAAGAGCTTTGTCCTCTACTTCTGAGATTCTTTCTTCTGCATGGCCTAATCTGTTGTTGGTACTTTCTATTGCATCTTTAAGTTCCCTAATTGATCTCTTCAGTTCCTTCAGCTCTGCTATATCTTTTCTATATTCTTCATACTGTTCATCTCTACTTTGATTCTGTTTTTGGATTTCCTTTTGGTTATTTTCCACTTTATCAGCTGTTTCCTTCATTGTTTCCATCATTTCCTTCATTGTTTTCATCATTTGTATTCTAAATTTCCTTTCTGTCATTTCTAACATTTCTTTATCAGTGGAATCCCCTCAGTAGCTACCTGATGATCCCTTTCGGGGGTTGTTCTGGACTGGTTTTTCATGTTGCCAGTATTTTTCTGCTGATTCTTCCTCACGAGTGTTTTCTTTTATCTGTTTCCTTGCTCTAATTTTCCTTTCACTTCCTCTTGCTCTTTAAATTACCATGCCTCTGTACTAGGGTTTCGATGAGTCAGCTGCTGGCGGAATTAGACTGAAAGAACACACGCAACCACTTGCCAGTTCTCTACTGCTTTTGTCCTCCTCATGGGGTCCAGAAGTCTCTTGCTGACTCCCTGTGTCCCTGAAGCGATGTTTCAGAAATGCCTGAAGTCTTCTCTCCCCAGTGTCACTGTGCCCAGTTGCAAGGAAGCTTGTTACTCAGCCACCATCTTGCTCCTCCCCCAGGAGACATACTTTTTAATGTATATCTTTTTGTAGGGTTTTCTTTCTTTTTTTGTTTTTTGTTGTTTGTTTGTTTGCTTTGTGTTTGAGATAGGGTCTTGCTCTGTCACCCAGGCTGGACTGCAGTGGCCTGATCATAGCTCACTTGCAACCTTAAACTCCTGGGCTCAAATGATTCTCCCATCGTGGCCTCCCCAGTACCTGGGACTACAGGCATGTGCCAATACATCCAGCTACTTAAACAAAAGTTTTTTTTAATATAGATCAGGGTCTTTCTATCTTGCCCAGGCTGGTCTTGAATCCCTGGCCTCAAGAGATCCTCCCACCTTGGTCTCCCACAGTGCTAGGTTTATAGGTGTGAGCCATCATGCCCAGCCTGCTTTCTTTCTTTCTTTTTTTTTTAATTAATAGTGAGGTTTAATTTTTTTGAAATTTGATATTGAGATTGAGCCCAGTTTTGTGACTTCTGCAACTGTGCATGAGCTGTTACCAGCCCTTCTTGAGTGGCTCACCCTGCAAGGCACACTGAGCCATCCATGAGTCTGCAGGTTTCTTCCCAAACTCATTTATGTCAGTTGCACTTGTTATAATAATGACATAATCTAATTAAAGTTGGTGTAAACCAATGGGATATGAAGGTAGTAAAAATGAACTGTTGTTTCCATGATGTGTAAGGTGAATGCTTTGGAAACCTTTATCAAAGTGAGTCATTTTACAAAAATAGCTTCCAAGTCTGATGTCCACAGGCAGCTGAGAAAGGCTGAGGAGACTCACACTGAGGACCTTTGGGCTGCTGGTGTCACACAGAATCTTGTTCTGGCTTCCCTCTGAAGGAAACTGAGCTGGGAAATGTAGGTACACAGTATGGAAATGATTTATACCAATAAATAAAAAAAGCTGATGTGGAATCCCACTGAGTGGCTGATTTTCAACTGTCAGGCCTTGAATCTAACCAAAGCACAGTCACTAAATATGTCTGAAGCTTTAAATTATCCAAGGGATTTGTTTTATGATTCTCACTTGAACCATGTTTTTCAATCATCCCCCTCACTGTTGGCCAGAAGGTGTCAGCTATAGGTGTGTGTGGGTATTTAAGGGTGGCTACTTGTCCCCTGGAACTTCTCTCAGGAGATTCTTGAGAACTCCCATGATTCGCTGTTCATCAGGGGCAGAGTCTTCCCTTCACCTCCAGCCCCCTCCAAGTGCCAGGACTGTCAGACAGTGACTTGTCTGCAGGGCACTGGCGAATCCACCCTGTCACCCCAATGACTCCGGCACCCACTTCGTCACTCAGTGGACCTGAGGTTTTCCTCTCTGCAGCTTTGGGACCTCCCCTTCCCTGGCCCTGCACACCCATATCTGCATCTTTCTGATTCTTCGTCTTGCACCTTCTTTGAGTATTTATTGTGAGCTGGGAGAGAAAAATGGTGCTCGAGCACCATGTCAGAGGGGAGGAACAGCCATAGGAAATATTTGGATTAAAACCCAGGGTTTGGCTCCATGCCCACAGCTCAGTGGTTAGGGCACTGGACACATGCACTGGGGCTCATGGGTTCAAACCCAGCCCAGGCCTGCTAAACAACAATGACAACAACAACCAAAAAATAGCTGGGCATTGTGGCGGGCACCTGTAGTCCCAGCTACTTGGGAGGCTGAGGCAAGATAATCACTTAGGCCCAAGAGTTTGAGGGTTGCTCTCTGCTGAAGAGTGACTCCGTCTTAAACCAACAAACAAACAAATAAAAACGAAAAAAAACCCCAGGGTTTGGATGAGTGGATCCACACACTGTGGTCTGTACACACACTGCAATATTACGCAGCCTTAAAAGGGAAGCAGATGCTGACACCTGCTGAGACACGGATGGACCCTGAGGATGCTACGCTGACTGAAATAAACCAGTCCCCAGAGGACAAGTACTGTATGACTCCATGTGTGTGAGAGCCCCAGAGCAGTCAAACTCACAGAGACAGAAGGTAGAATGGGGGGTGCTGGGGCTGGGGAGAGGGGTGGGGGTTAATGTTTAATGGGCACAGTGTTTCAGCTGGGGCAGATGAAAGAGTTCCGGAGATGGATGGTGGTGACAGTGATAGGACCTTGTGAATGAGCTTAATGCCACAGAGATGTTTACCTAGAAATAGTTAAAATGGCCATTCTGTGTTCTGTATATTTTGCCACAAAAAAAATCAATTAAAGAAAAAGAATCCCAGTGTTGCATGGTCCCTGCCCCTCAGCACTTGGTCCTCTGGGAATCCCCCAGAGGGGGGTTATGGACATTTTAATGTTCTTCTGTGGAGCTTAATATGTTTTTACAATTGCATACAAAAAGCACTTACTACTTTAATAATTTGGGTGTCATGCGGGGATATGTTAAAGGTTTTAAAGAAAATAAAAAATAGGGAGTGGGTAGCTAATTTCCAGACCTCACCCTTCACAGTCCCAGGGCCTTGGTCTCTTGGTCAGGGGAGACTCTGAAGGCCATGGTGAGGGCTCTTCCAGGGGCAGGAAGACATGGCAGGATCTCCTTGCCTTCCAGCCCTATCCTGATGGGTCCTACTGCTCAGGACTGTAAGATGGTCTCTGCTGCTCCTGCACAACCTAGCCTGCCACCCCCCCAATCATGCCAGCAGAAGAGAGAATTATCTCCTGTTCTGTAAACAGCTGGAGTTAGGGAGGGAACAACCACCTCATCTGGACATGTCAGACTGATCCAATTGGTGCCTCCCACCTGGGGCTGGCAGCTGCCCCTGGGTGCAGCCTGAGTCACTTCTATAGTCATTGGACAGGTGTACATGTGTGTGTGCATGCACAGGTGTGTGTGCAGGTGTACACGTAGAGGGTGTGTGGGTGGGTGTGAGGGTGAAGTTCACTTGTGGTTGTGTTGGGTTTGTACTCATGTGAGTGTTCTTATACAGGTACATATGAGACCATAGCTCCCTGTGGGATCTCCATTTGCCAGCCATCAAGGCTCAGGGTCTCCTTCAGGGCCCTGGGCACCTGCCTGTTAGCCTCTCCATCCCGCTTCTTCTGAAGAACATTCCAGTCCTGCACTCTTCTAGATGTGGAGAGCAACCCAGTCTGGGGCCCTAAACCTAAGGCCTGGGAGGATGCCCATCCTGACCCTTCGAGGGGCCTGTTTCTGCCTGCACTATGGCCTCAAGACTGGCCCTGGCCATCTCCTACAAAATATAGCCTATATATTAGTATATAAAAAATGTTTGGGTTTGGGCCAGGTGTAGCGGCAAGTACCTGTAATCCTAGCACTTAGGGAAATCAAAACAGGAGGATCACTTGAGATCAGGAGTTTGAGACCAGCCTGAGCACCTGTTTCTACGACAAATAGAAAAACTAGCCAGTCATGGCAGACACCTGTAGTCCCAGCTGCTCAGGAGGCTGAGTCAGGAGGATTGCTGGAGCTCAGGAGTTTGAGGTTGCAATGAGCTATAATGATGCTACTGCTCTCTACCAGGGTGATAGAGTGAAACTCTATCTCAAAAAACAAAATGTTTGGATATTTATTTTGTGTTTTAATAAGAAATTAGTTGTGTTAGTTAGGATGTTTGCTGTAACAAATAGACCCCAACATGACTAATGGCTCAAATAATAATCAAAATTTATTTCTACTCATTAAACTAGCCCTTGACAGTGCAGGTCAGCAGAGATAGGGAGGGAAGAAGGCTGGCTGTGACACAGTTATTCAGGGCTCCAGCTGCCAGGGTGTCTGCCAGCTTCAGTTCAAGGCTTCCAAGGTTGCCCTGGGTTTTGACACTTAGCCAGTGGAGGAGAAAGGATCTCACATGGCAGAGTTTTACAAGCCAGGTCTGAGAACCATGACGTAACTTCCACTTACATTTTATTGCCTGGAACTCACTCTCGCAGCCAAACCCAATTGCAGGAGAGACACAGAAATAGAGTCTACCTGTGTGCTCAGCATGAAGTTGTAATGGGCTTTGATTTAGAGTGACCCATGAAATTTATCCTGCAAACCACGACTTTGCTGAGAGTGAAAGGCACGATTAAGTTGTGCCAGGACAGCAGGCACAAACTGAGACAGGGACCTACAGTCACCCTGGGCTTTGGTAGCAATAAAAGCAAAAACAAATAAAGTAGAATATGTTTTCTTATTTTCCTCATTATCTATAGAAGAAAAAGAAGACACATTCTTCAGCCTGTTCTATACCTCGAGTGTATTTTTCCTGCTTATCAGTATTTCCTGGAGGTCTGTTCCTACAGAGAGTCTCTTTTGGGTGGTTGTTTTTGTTTTACTTTTGCACAATGAACCTTAACAAACCTTAATTTATTGGGCCAGTCCCTAAGGATGGACATAAGTTGTTTTAGTCTTCTTTATCATAAATCATGGTGCAATGCAATCTACCACACCAATATCTTTCCAGAAACTTTTTTTTTTTTCTTTGAGACATAGTATCACTCGGTCACCATGGCTAGATTGCTGTAGTGTCATAGCTCACAGCAACTTCAAATTCTTAGGCTCAAATGATCCTCTTGCCTCAGCCTCCCAAGTAGCTAGGACTACAGGCACCAAGCTAGGTTTTTTTTTTTTTTTTTTTTCCTATTTTTTTTTAGTAGAGACAGAGTCTTGCTCTTGCTCAGGCTGGTCCTGAACTCAAGCAATTCACCTGCCTTAGCCCCTCAGAGTGCTAGAATTATAGGCATGAGCCTTTATGCCTAGCACAGAAACGTTTTAAACAATAGTAGGAAAGCAGTCACCAAATGAACACCTAAGCCTTTGCCACCCATGTGTATGCATCTCAAATTAATGTATTATACAGGTTTGTGTATTTCTGTACTTTCTATAAATAAAATCAAAAGTATTCTTTTTAAATTCTGTGACTCTCATTTTTTTCAAAATTGTGTTTTTAACACTTACCCATTTAATGAATGTTGGATTTCATTGAATGAATGTGTACATGGGTCATTATGAAAGTTTTGAGATACATAAAAGTCGAGAAAAGTAAAATCCATGTGAATGGAAACAAATGAAGCCCTCCCAGCATCATTGATAAGCCAAGCAAGTTGAAATTTGCATGGGTGACCCAGAAAGGATGCTGTTGACTGTTTCTTGGAAGTGAAATAATGCTCTATCTCAAAACTTTCATAGTGACCCATGTAAATTAAAAAAATAAGGCTGGGTGCAGTGGCTCACGCCTATAATCCCAGCACTCTGGGAGGCAGAGGTAGGTGGATTGCCTCAGCTCAGGAGTTTGAGACCAGCCTCAGCAAGAACAAGACCACATCTCTAAAAATAGCCAGGCCTTGTGGCTGGTGCTTATAATCCCAGAGACTTGGACGGCTGAGGTAAGAGGATTGCTAGAGCCCAAGAGTGTGAGGTTGCTGTGAGCTATGATGCCACAGCACTCTAGCCAGTGTAACAGAGTGAGACTCTGTCTCCAAAAGAAAAAAAAAAATCTAGTCTGCTTTTGAGGGTTACTTGGATCATTGCCAGTGTGGTGAGTTTTGAATAATACTGCGTGACTATTCCCTGTCTCCTAGTGCACTAGCACATGGTGCTGCTATGGTTTGCAGCTGCCAGTGGGTTTGCTGGGTTATGGGGTGGGCCTGTGTCCACCTCGTCAGTTGCTGCCAGGTTGTTTCTCCTGGCTATAGCAAGTCACACTCCCATAGCAGAAGACCTCACTGCAGTATACTCCTCTTGACTTTCTTCTGCATTTAAGGTAAAGCATCTTTCCATTTCTATATAATTTGAATTTCTTCATTTGTAAACACCCCATTGAGCCCATTGAGTCTTGTGCTCATTTTGCTGTTTTATTTATTTTTTATTATTTTTGTGTGTGTTTTTTTTATTGTTGGGGATTCATTGAGGGTACAAAACACCATGTTACATTGGTTGCATTTGTTGGGTAAAGTCCCTCTTACAATCGTGTTTTGCCCCCAAAAGGTGTGGCACACACCAAGACCCCACCCCCCTCGCTCCTTCCCTCTCTTGCCTCTTCCTTTCCGCACCAGTCCTTCATTCTTTCTCAATAAATTTCTTGATCTTTTCCATTTCAGTTAAGTTCTTGGCTCCCTCTCTAACCGGGTTTGTCAGATTAGAAATCTCTTCTGGAGAGAGACAGGAGAAAATCAACATTAGTGAACGGGCTCCGTCTCAGACCCTTGAGGTCAGGCACAGCAGACTGTTTCTAAAGTTTCACTGGGACACACCGTTGGCAACTCAATAACAAGGTTATCACTAGTTCCTATGAGACCTAAAAATTAGAAAAAAGCATCCTTTAATATTCCTTAATACGTTGCAGGAAATTTTCTGCAACAACTGGTGAGGATGGTGCTTCCCGGTAGACTGGGCACTGAATACCCTGTACAACCTTACACAGCAGGTCTGCTTCTCAG
Source organism: Arctocebus calabarensis (assembly GCA_963573935.1). Classification (NCBI taxonomy): domain Eukaryota; kingdom Metazoa; phylum Chordata; class Mammalia; order Primates; family Lorisidae; genus Arctocebus; species Arctocebus calabarensis. Next base: position 9,194 of record CAUYON010030186.1, read on the forward strand.
AGCCATACCAGGCTCCACCTGGAGGAACACAGAGCTGGCATCCTTACACTTCGGTGTGAGTGCCCGGCTTTCAACACCAGTAGCTACCATTGTGTCAGCCACTGTTCAACTGAGCCAAGAACTTAAAGCTTAAGCTTAAACGGGATCAGTGTCTTCCAGCAACCCAGCCTGCCCCCAGATCAGCCGGAGAATCAGAAAGACAGCAGAGAAGACTGGCTTCAGCTCAAGCTCTTGAGCATGTTGGCAAGCAGAGACAGTAAGACATCCAGAAGTTACAAAACCTCTGCCACCTGATATTGTTGGTTCTGTCTCTTCATGAAGGAAGCCTCTAGTATCAAAGAGGTATGCAATTACCCAGTCAAGGGACAGAGGAAGGAGGCTTAAGAGGTTACCTGCCCTGCCCTTCCATTTCTAAGATCCTGGGCTATGATATGATATGACATGAATTTTTTAATGTTACCAAAAGAAACACGTTAGATGGAAATTCTCATTAAACAATAAATTTTTTTTCTGGTACGTGCTATCCAGAAGAGGGATTCCCGGGAGAAAACTTAGGGAAGTGATTCACAACTCCCTATTCCAAACTCCACCCCAGACCAGGCCAACAGCCCTGGCTTCACCTGGGAAATGCAAATGTAAACATGAATTCTCAGGCCCACTGAATCAGAAACTCTGCAGTGCTCCCCAGCCATTTGTACTTCCACAGCTTTCCAGGTGGTTTGGATGCAGCTAAAATTTTCTAACCACTCTTCTAGCATTTCTCACATGCTCGGCCAGTGACCTGATCTTGGACTATGTAGGTCAACAGAGAAAGCAATTTTATTTGTGTATCCAGTAGTAATAAACTGCTTCTTAGGATTTCCCTGCATATCACTATTGGTGCTGGTATAAGTTGGCAGCTTCTTTGAAGGGCTGTCTGGCAGTATATCAAAACTGAAAAATTCATTCATCCAACAATTTCTAGGGACCTGTTCGACTGAAATATGTGTACATGTGCACACAATACATGTATGGGGATGTAGAATATAGGATTATTTATATTAGTGAGTGATTGCCGCTAAAATTAATAAGGTCAGGTTAAATGATAGTCATTCTTAGTATGAAACTCTATGTAGCTATTAAAAATCACACAGTAGGTCTCTATCCACAGGCATGCAAAGAACCGCAAGGTGTATGGGAAGATTGCAAAACTTAGTAGGTAAGTGCGTATGTGTTGAAGCCACACTGGCTAGGCTCAAATCCCAGCTCTGCTACTTATCAAATATGAATTTGAACAATTTACTTGACATTCTGACCAATATAATCTCCAATTCACAGATAAGGAAACTAAGACTAAGAATCATTCAACAATGAATAGTTACAATATATAGAACTGTATCTGTAATATGGGCTATAGAAATATTTGTTAAATTAGAAAACATTCATTAATGAAAAAAGGTGTAGAACAGTGTGCAAGTTGGGTAAAAAACTATGCACACAAACACAGAATACACATGGAAAATCTTAGTAAGACTATGGATTTCAAGAAATTCTTAATAGTGGTTTCCTTTACAGAGCAGAATTGAAGCTAAAGGTAGGAAACTAGCCTTCCTTTTAGAACTAATTTAATACAAGTAACATCTGTAGTTAAAAAAAATCAAATCAAAGTAGCGAAAATTGACAAGTGAAAACATGAGAGGAACATGAAAATGGGGAGGCTTTCTGATCACAGAGAACAGCCTCACCCCATACCCTGGTTCTCCTAGCCCTGCTCTGCATACCTTGGAGCTGCGTCTTTTCCCTCCCAAGCGTCTCTTGGCCCCTGGTGCTCTCCTTATGTGCTTGCTTAAGCCTGAGGAACTCACTGCAGAGAGCTTGGACCTCCTTTTCAGGAACTTCCAATAACACCTGAGACTCCTTGAACTTCTGCCTCCAGGTGGTAAGAGCCTTGTCAGACACCTGCTGCTTCTGCTCCAGCTTGGCTGCCACAGAGCAAGCCTTCCCAGGACAGACAGGGTGTCCTGCAGCTCAGGCTGTAGCTGGGGCCTGGCCCTTTCCAGAGAGGTATTTCCAGAAATGGCCACCTCCATGTCCCCAGCAGCCTCCTGCAACCTAACAGCCAGCTGCTTCCTAAGAAGGGGACACCCCAAGGGCAAGTGAAGCTACAAGGCTGTGGGAGCTCATTGAGTCTGTCCTAAATTAAACACAGTGTTTGGATAGGAGGCCAGACAATTAAGTTCATGAACTCATCCTAGAAAAAGTGTTACAAACCTCATTGCTGAATACACTATGGTCACCTTCAAAGCATGCCCTTAGGAAGCTGTGCACCCAGGCTATACCTATTCCACTCGTCAAAAGCAACTTTGAAACTCTTCCTGAAATGCCCATCAGAGCTGTCATCATAGGAGGTCAGACAATTAAGTTTGCAAACTCATCCTAGAAAAAGTGTTTTGATGGAGCAGTAGGCACTGGCATCGGTGCGCAGCTTCCCAAGGGGAGCACTTCAAAGGCCACCATGGTGATACTCACCAATGAGGGGTGTGGCACTTTTCCTAGGATGAGCTTGCAAACCTGATTGTCCAACCCAGTATGAAGCAGAGTGGCCTCAGGGTTGGCTTAGGATGAAGCAAAAGCAGCTCATGTCTGAAGGTGACTTCCCAGCACCTGAAGAACCTGGATGTCTGCTGACCTCCATCCTCAGCTGACCACCATCCTCTGGGCTGCTGTGTGCACATGGTCTTTATTTTCTGTACCCTTAGCCAGCCAGGACTTGGAACTCAAGATCTCTTTGAATTCCTATACATGTTTGCTTATCCTAAACTTTTAATAAGCAATTCTGACTTTATTGACAATTTCATAAGAAATGGGGAAAAGATTGTACTGAACAACAGTAAGCAACTTAAAAACCTGTGGGCACATTTAATTGCTAAAGAGCTCCTTGGCTATGCTGCTTCTGAAGAATACTCTCCTGCTTTCTCCTCCTCATTCTCTCTCCCTCTTATGTGGCTCCTAAACATGCCACAGTTGTCTTTTCTTTCTGAGTTTTGTCTCCAACTCAGCTCCTCTCCCGAGACTTATATACTCAAATCCACCTCATCATTGTGCTCGCTTAAGAGATTCTATCGCTCTTACTGGGCACTCTGGACCCCATCTGTGGTTCCTCTGGCATCTCCGAGATGGAGTGGTTTCTTCCAATGCTTCCTCTGCCACCCCCAAATACACTGCTCTTAGGAATTCTAATGGGCAAAATGTGTTTTCTCCCCTACATCTCCTGCAGGAGATGGGACTCCTGCTGGCAGTCCCATTGTTACTCACTTATCATACTTTTTAGACAAAATATGTACCAAAGCTTTTTTTTTTTATTTACTGCTATTAAACATAAGAAGGTCCTCAGGAATTAACATGGCACACACAACTAGCCCAACAGAGCAGTGTGGAAATAAAGCTCTCTTTTGGTGGAATCCTGCAAAAACCAGCCTGTGCTCTGCACCAGGAAGGATCTGAGCGGTCACAACTCCTTGCTCTCTGGCTTTTTAAAAATAGTCACTTCGTGTCTTGTTTCATTTTCCTAACTGTTAAGAGAAAATTCTGATATTTTACCCTACTTGAGACAATAGGAGTCCTGTAAAATAAGTACATGTATTTTGACTACTGTAGGAATGCGTGATTTAGACAGCAGGAAATAGGTAACCAATCAGACTGGTTTGCCTCGGACTGCCTGGGATGAGGACGTGAAAGCTTCAGTGCCAAAACAGGCAAAGTCCGGGGTAAAATGATTCAATTGGTCACCCTCATTTTACTGGTAATTTTATTCTATATTTAATACCAACAGGCTTATTTTCCGCCTTAATTTGCCAACCATAGCACCTACTTAGTTGCCTAGAATATGTAAGGAGAAATTAAAAAACTAAATCCTTATCCTTGGGGAACTTAGAACTCAGAAGCAGTAAATTGGGTCTCGGGTGAGCTTGATTCTGCTGAACTAACTCATCATATGAACTCCAGCCTGAAAATCAAAGCAGCTAAATCTTCGACTTCAATTAAAAAATAAAATAAGGCAAACAGGACCCTACATTTTTGGTAGCTATCTATCTCCCTGGAGTGATTTAGAAGAAAAGCAAAACCGTATGTATTTGGTGTTTGACTAATTTTAAAGCATCCAGGGTCTTCAGATATTTCCACATTTGCCCATTATTTTTCTTTAGCCATCACGTACTATAGACTTAGTTCCAACAAATCTATGTGGTCATAATTTAATCTATAATCTTCCCCTCTTTTATAAACCCCCATTAAACCATTAAATGGAATGACAGGTAGACACTTTCACCCTGATTCTGCAATCATTATAAGGAAAAAAGTCTTACTTCAGAAGCAAATGCCATATTTGGATAGAAGGGAGTATTTCAGTTCAAAGCCAAAATTTTCTGTGGTCCAGAGTTTTGATAAAACACCTATGGCAGGTATTTTTAGTATCTGTCATTCCAAAGCCCTTTTTAAGTTACTGCAGATACAGAGATGGATCACTTGGTGTCCCTTCTGGGACAGAACACAGCAGCTGTTCAGCCAGTGCACAGCAATGCCTCTCAAAGATTTAGGCAAAGAACTGAAAAACATTATTCCTAGTTGAAGCTAAAGAGAAATGTATTGATCTGCCCTGGATTTTTGCCAAGCTTCCAAGATGAGGGACACATTCTTCTGAGTAAACCTTTAATGATTATCAGCTGGGATTAGTTTGACACTTTCCTTCAAAGACAGATAGTTCCTCAGCCTCTCAGCAAAATGCTTCAGTACTACGGCTTGGCAGTGAGTCTAGATTCAGCTGGGCCCCAAACTGCTGTAGTTCCTGAGAAGGATGTTGAAAACCTTTATGTGGCATTGACTGTGAAATTGATATTCTAATCTCAGGGGTAGCCAGGGGGTGATTTCTTTGTAAAGTGACCTTTGTCCTATAAGGCCAAACGTGACTCATTCTAACGTGTCCAGCTATTCACGTCCACCTTCACAGACCACTTTGTAGGCTATAAGTTGTAGACCAGAGGCATAGTGACTTTGATGTATGGAGATGTGTACACACATGAACTCAATTATTTCAGTGTTCCAAATGAAATACAGGATTTTAAGTGGTAGCCTGTTTTCAAACCATAGCTCAAAGTCACAGCTTTCATGAAGACTTCCCTTATACCCCTGGAAAGAGCCTCCTTTCTCTCCCCAGGACCTCTTTATAGTGTCTATTACCTTGTATTAGACTTTTAAAAGTTTATGATTATTATTTTTAGCCCTTCTAGAATATGTAGTCCCTGCCAGCAGTGACTGTTTCGGCTTTGGTTTGGGGCTTAATCATACATTCAGCAAGGATTTGTTAAGTAGATTCCCCTTAGAGACCTCGGGGAATCTACTCATTATTCTCACTCTCCCCCAGGTAACTACCTCCAGGTTAAGGGCAGCCGTGCCCTGCTCCCTTGGCGTCCTCCAAATCTTCAGTTCTAGGGACGACATCATTTCACACTTCATTCTCCACTGCACCATTTCAGCATTGCCTTTGGATAGAGCCCCGTGCAACTCAGCCTTGACCTCTTGTTCTTCCTCCTGCTCTCCTAGAAGTTTATAGTCACGCCCGGCTGACTGCAGAGCATGGACCAGAGCACTCTGTGACTACGGGGGACACATGTTTAAAAAAAATAAATAAATAAAAGGCACCACCACCGTTAACAACAAAAGGCTTGGAAGTGATATAATTTTTTTACTTAGATAAGGTTAATAACAACCTGCCACAAATTCAAGCTGAACCTGAACCTAGGAAGATAATACCAGGGAGAGGATTGGGGACAAGAAATGAAAGGATAAAGAGTATCTAATTGCTGACATTAAAACAGGGAAGGGAATTCTATTTCAGGGAACGTCAGGCTGCCTATGCGGGCTTCAACCACACACAGGCCTGGAGTTCTAGAAATAGCGCAGAAGCCAAAGGTAGCCAGGAGGACATTCACCATCATTTAGGCAGTAAGATTTATAGTTAGCAATTTAGCAATACATGAGACACAGATCTTGTCTGAATCGGAAAGCCTTTGCAGTCCATTGATGAGGACGATAAAATCTTACATCACACTGAAATCTCTGAAAACCTCAGCTATTATCACTTTAAAACAGTCCTGCCCAATAGTTTTTCTTTGTTTTTTTCTAACTTCAGATTAATGCAGTGGTACTTAGGCTAGTTTTATTTTGTAAGGTGAAAGTCTGGATTGTAGTTTTGCCCCTCACCCAGGAAGTGTGCCAAACACCTACGCCAAGTCCCCGGGTCGGAATGTCTGCAATCAGGAACATGTCCCATGGGCACACTATGTACACTATCCAATATGGTACCTGTAGTCTACATGTGACTCTCACACACTCAAAATTTGCCAGTACAATGTGTCATCTAAGCTGAATTGTAAATTTCATTTAATTTTAACTAAAATAAATTTAAATTTATTTTTAAAAAGCCACTATATTATACCAATGGCTACTATATTTATTGGACAACGGAGCTAAGTTTAAAGAACATTGCTCTCATTTAAATGGTGATCTGCCTAGTATAGCAGCATTATTCCCAGGAGATATTAGTGAAGTGGGAAGAACCAGGGCCCAGCCAATCCTCATAATTCCTTCATGCGAATTAGTAAAAAGCATCTTCTCTGGCAGACACAGCTCTGAGGGTACAAGCCAGACATACTTCAGTGGTAAGTGAAAAACTACCATATCAGGTGGCTCTGAGAAGGACAAAAGCTTTGGGACCATATCTTGTCTTATTTAATTTTATTTTATTTAAAAAGAAGAACTTTTAAAACCTTTATGTGGCATTTATACATACAGCGTAAGTTCATTGATCATCTGTTCTAGGCACAGTATTATGGAAGTAAGGGACACAGACATGAAGCTGCTCCCTCATGAGTCTAAAAGCATTCCAGGGATACAGAAAATAAGGATATAAATGAATAGATAAATGCAATTTATTATATCAAAAAAATAAAATGGGCATGATATAGAACATATGGTTCCTTATCATCATCCCCTAAACATTTGGGGGAAGGCCTTTTAAGCAACAGGAATAGCATCTATGAAAGTCCTATGGCAGGAAAGATGGCTTGTTTCAGAGGCAGAAAAGATGCCAGGATAACCAGAGAGGGGAAAAGGAGGGAAGCAGATGTATGAAGTAGGGTCACAGAAGGAGGCTGGAGCCAGATCGGGGGACTTGTGGGCCAATTGAAAGTCACCGGGAAGGCAGCCAGAGAGAGCTTCTAACATATAAATCAAGTCTTTTCACTACCTGCTTAATGCTTTCACAGTTTATCACTGGCTGGATGACCTTGGATGAGTTACTTATCTTCTTAGAACCTTTGTTTTTTCATACATAAAGACCTAATCTCACCTGCTTTATACAACTGATAGGAAGATTGAGATAACATGAGAGAAGCATCTAGTACAATATCCAATGTGCACACAATGGTGGGAGTTTAAAAATTTGTACATATAAAATATAGAAAACAGGAAGAGTTAAGGAAAGAAAGTGGTACAGTATTTTAAAACAAAGCCGCAGCCACTTTCATCTTCAGAGTACATGCTTTTTTAGTAATATCATGTACAAGAGAACTACTTTGGGGTCTTAGTAACAAGATGCCTTGAATATGAACTAAGAATTAGCTTTAAATATCAGGGCTCTATGTTAGTCTCTATGCTTTCATCTTAAAGAAACACTTTTATTAGGGTCAACTTCTAGCAACTTTACATATCCTTGTGGGACGAAATGACTAATTTCTAAAATTTATTGACAACTAAAAAGTAATATTGAGCTAACCCAGCCCCATTTATTTTATTCTCATCTCTTATTTAATTCCACTTCTTGGTGAGCAGTTCAGAATCAAAATCCATAAAGAGCCTGTTGACCTTCTGTTCAAGCACTAATGCAAAGTGGAAATATATACTTTGCTTGCTGTACAATTGAAAAACTATAGAAATGATCTGAATCACTAAGGAAGATCCTTCAGTCATTGGGGTTCTTCCTAGCCTGGTTTTTTCCCCCTCAGAACTTAAAGAGTATTTTCCTTCTTCTTTTATAGCAGATATGGGCTAAGCCATCAAGGACTATTCTTTTAAAAACACCCAGTCAAGTTCCTAGTAAGAAATAATAGATGTATTACTTTGGTCTCCCTTTCCAGCTGCCCTCTTAGTTCTTCAATCTGCCAAGTGAAGTTGTTCTTTTCCCTTGAAGTTGGCTTATCACAGCCTCCTTTTCTTCTAGTCTCCTTAGGAGCTCACCTGCAGAAAGATCTCACAAAATAAGTTAATCATGGCTTCCCCCATCTACTGCCTCCCCCGCTTGACTTAATGACTGTAAGAGTAGCCAGAATGAGTCCTACTCACATATTTTTGATGTTTACAAAGGATCTGAGAGTCCTGCTATCAGCAAAACCTTGTCCATGATCCCAATTAGGACTTGTAAGAGAGCCCTAAAAAAAAGAACTGAGTTTTAATAGAAAGTATGAATTGATAACAGCTAGTATTAGCTACTACTTATTGAGAACCTTCTATGCTGTAGATGCTTTATAGATGAGATATGAAAATTAAATTCAAAAAGACATCCTAGAAAAAATGCTACATACCCCATTTCTGAGTATCACTACACTCACCTTTGAAGTACTCCCCTTGGCCATCTGATGACTATAATGATATTCAGCAATGAATATGAATGAATGAATATACAGAGCCTGTATGTAGCTCTTTTTCTAGGATGAGTTTGCAAATTTAATTGTCTGACCTCATATATTGTCTAGTTTAATTTTCATAACTGCCTGATAACCAATTTGCAGAGGAGAAAACAGGGCAATTTGCTTAAATGTGACTGAAACAGAAACATACATAACTAGTAATTGAAGGTAGAGTCAAAGGAAGTTCTTACCCTAAAGAACAAATTCTTTCTTCTATTCTATGCTCCTGTGTTTATTACATTCTGTCTATATAAATTTTAGATAATTATAATTCTTTGGCCTCATGTGTAAAGTGAAAATAACAATGCAATGCAAGTTTGTTAATGAAAATTAAATGAGTGTGAATATATTTTATGCACTGAATAGTTAAATAAATTTTAGAAATAGTCACTAAATTGTAGGCAATAGGACCATGAGAGGAGAAGTTCTATTATATGCTAGTTTATCTTCCCTGCTGCTTGTGTTAATTACAGTTGGCCTTTTGTATCTGTGGGTCTTGCATTCATGGATTTAACCAACCAAGGCCTGAAAATATTCAGAAAAATAGATGGCTGCATCTGTACTGAACATGTACAGGCCTTCTTTTCCTGTCATTACTCATGCACAATATAGTGTAACAACTATTTACATAGCATTTACATTCTGTTAGGTTTTATAAGTAATCTAGTAATGATTTAAAGTATGTAGAAGATATACCTAGGTTACACATATATGCAAATGCTACACCATCTTGTATAAGGGATTTTGGTATCCACAGACAGTTCTGAGACCTAACCCAGGAAAAGTTAGTTTTTTCTATGGTATAATTAGTATAATACTAAAAGTCCTAAATATATCTGATTTGCACCCCTCATGCTACAAATAAGTTCTAAAGCTCTCAGCATTTTAAGAAAGCATCTGTTTGAGTTAAAGTAGTACTTCCTAAACTTTTTGGTCTCAGAACACTGTACCTGCTTAATAATTATTGAGGACCCCAAAGAGATTTTATTTATGTCAGATTTAGAAATCTAAATCTAACAGATTTAGAAATCAAAACAGAGAAATTGAAACTATATGTTATTTCACTTTAAAATAGTAATAAACAATGATATACTAATATGTTAATATAAGTGACAGATTTTTAGGGGGGGGGAAAACCTCTATATTTTCTAAAACCAAAAAAATTAGTGAGAAGAATGACATTGTTCTAACTTTTTTTTTCATTTCTGGCTTAATAAAAAAGAGCTAGAATCTCATATCTGCTTTTGAGTTTAATCTATTTATAATATACAGGGAGTCCCTAAGTTACAAACATCAACTTACATACAACTCACATTTAGAACATAAGCTAGGGGAGGCAGAGGAAGATGGCGGCGGAGACGGTCCTATAGCCCATCTCTCCCAGGTCAGCAGGTGAGAGGGTGGGAGCTCTGGATCTTTCCCCGTGTGAACTATTGGAGTGGATGGGCAACTGGTAAGACACAGAGATCGGGAGGATT